>JXCR01079983.1:23058-54636 GCA_002079205.1 Phalaenopsis hybrid cultivar
TATATATATATATATAATGCTTTAATATTATATAAAGTTATAACCTTGTCTTCCTCCCCTTTGTGCACCTCCCTTACGCACGCAGAAGGATCTTGCGACACTTTTTTTTCTCTCCAAGCTTTTGGTCGAGTGAGCAAGGCTTCTCCTCCTTTCTCTCTGTGAGCTGCATGCCAGTGCCTCCTTCCTCTACAAGCCACATAGATCCTCTTCCTCCTCCAAATTGCTTGGGTAAGGCATAGAGGCTACACCGAGTGTCTCACGACCGAGAACTTGCGTCGATGTGGGAAAAAATACCCGATTTCCCTGGCCTGCTTGAGCTGTCATCCCCTCGGTTCAACTATAAGTAGTGGAGGGAAATGATGCTCTGGGTGAGTCATTCTCCTCCGATTTTTCTGTCTCACGCTCCCCCTGTTTTCTTACCACACGCTCGTGAGCTCCCATCTCCCACTCGATTTATATAGCGAATTTCCCCTTTTTAGCTTTTCTATTGTTCGCTTCCTCTTCTCGACTTCTTGCTTCCTTTCTCTTTTGTTCTACTACCGATTCCAACATCATTTTCTTAGGCTTTTTCGTTTCTTCTCCTTTGTAACTCGATTTCACACTATTGTCACCAGTCCTTTTTCTTAGCAATAGCAGTCACCACAGCAGCAACAATTGCCAGACCTCTTTTGCCGTAATCGCAACAATTGACTCCTCTTCTAAAGCAGCCACTCGCCGGGCCTTTCTTCCTATATCAACTGTGAACAACTTCCTTGCAACAAGCTGCATCCCTAAATATACATAGAATTTATGACCAAGCACGGTACGAAGATGTCGAGTTCCACTTCGGAGGTTAATCGTCCTTTTTGTGAATATTGCAACAAATTTTACCATACGAAGGACAAGTGTTAGAGACTACATGGAAAACCTGCAGAATGAGACCCGAGCAAGAGAGGAAAGACCAAGACAACAAGGCCCGTGATGCTATCTCTTCGAGATGGTTGACCAACCTTAACTCTTTCACCATGGAATAGTTGGAGGTGTTGAATCTTTCGAGCACAAATGAATTTCCTACAACTTGATGATACACCATTGTATATGTCCTCTTAGCTGATTGACATTGGAAGAATTCAACCTTGGATGATAAATTTAGGTGCTTCTGATATAAATGCTCTCAAGAACTAGCAAAAGTTCACCAGCTATTAATTTGTCAGACTTGCTTAGATCCCACTCCATGATCGTTGGGGAATGAGAAATGAAAGTCTCTAAAGATATTCAACTTTCTTCTGTGTTATATGTCTTCCAATTAGATTACAACTTATTATCAATTAGCAAACTTATTCATGACTTGAACTATATTACTAAATTATATTCTAACACTTGTGAATTCTAGGTGGCGGATTTTAGGAAGGTAATCGACAGTGCTAAATTACATCAAGGTCTATATCTACTCAACAAAAGTTATTCTCTTAACACAAGGGTCTTCTTCACCATCTTCTTCACATATTCTTGAATTTGTTATGTCTTATTGTGTTGAAAGCCAATTTCCATTATGGTCATCCTAATTTTTCTTATGTTGCAAAGATATTCCTTGTCTCTTTATTAATAAAAAATTAGAGTTGTATCCGTGTAAATTCTAGTCTAACACTTATGAATTTTAGGTGGTGGATTTAGGGAAGATGATCAACGGTGCTCATTTGCATCAAGATTTATATTTGCTTAAGAATAGTTATTCTCTTAACATACAAGTGTGTTCATCACCATTCTTCACATATCTGTTAAAAGTCAAGTTCTATTATGATATCGTCGTTTGGGTCATCCCATTTTTTTTAATGTTGTAAATTTTTTCTTCATCTCTTTATAAATAAAAAATAAGAGTTTTATCAATGTAAATTCTGCCAATTAGCTAGATATACTCGTCATGTCTATCCAGCACAAACTCTCATATATTTTTTTATCATCTACAATGATAACTGGTGACCATCAAATTTGAAAATTATTAATGGAGTCAAATGGTTTGTCTCTTATATTGATGTCAAACTAGAACCAGATGAATATTTTCTTTGAAAAAAAAATGAAACTACACAAATTTTTTGTTCCTTGCATGGCAAGATTTCCACTCAATTCCAATACAAAATTCAAATCCTTAAAATTGATAATATAAAGAAATACTTCAATTCTATCATTGTATCACATCTTGCAAAGAATGGTATCTTCCATTTAAGTTTCAGTGTTGAAACTCCATAACAAAATGAGAGAGTTGAGAGGAAGAATACACATCTTCTCGAGGTATCTAGGTCTACAATACTTTATCACATTATCTCCAAACTTTTCTGGAGAGATGTCGTGCTCACAACCTCCTGTCTTATTAATAGAATCTCAAACATAGTCCTTCGATTTAAAGCTCCTCTCAATATTGGTGGATGATTACCCTCATGTTAGAGACTTCTCATCCAATTTTCTTCTAAAAATATTTGGTTCTCTTTTGTTCACATTCATCAACACTAAATCGCATAAAACATGACCCAAAATTCATCAAATGTATTTTCCTTAGGTGTATGCTTCTAACTAAAAGGGTTATAAATGTTATTCTCCTATTATGAAAAAAATATTATAACTTCATGGATGTTATCTTCTTTGAAAACCAACCATATTACCTCAACTTTTATATTTTGGGGAGAGCTATGGTGAATATCAAACTTGAGACACCATAATGGATACTCACTCTAATCGAGAATCGTCGCAACCTATTCAACTTACACTACTTGGGATACATTGATGTAGAGTCATCACAACATATTCTCTTTCCTTCCAACCATCTTGTCCCTCAAGTTTCACCATTTGAGAACATCCAACCTTAAGATTGACACCAATGAACTTCAATTGTATATTAGGAGACATAAATCTACTGAGCATGATAAAGATAATATGCAACCACAAGACTGTTCACAACCAACCCTGAATTCACACTTCTTTGAAGTTCCAAGGGAGGTTGAATCCAGTGGAGAAGGTAGAATAAGTTGCACAAATTATCCTATTAGGATTATGTTGCCTATGAGAAATTATCATGAACTTATAAAGTTTTTGTATATATTCTTAATAGTGTGTGGATATCCAAAGTTTATTCACGAAACACTTCAAAGTTTAGAATGAAAAAGGATAGTTAAAGAGGAGATTCAAGCACTTGTTTTAAATTGCACATGGATCTTTACAAATTTTACTCCATACAAAAGACCGGTTCGGTGAAAATGGGTTTTCAATGTCAAGTATAAAGCAGACGGTGGAGCATTGAGAGATTCAAGGCTAGTTTGGTGGCCAAAGGTTTCACTCAGTTTTTGTTGGATAGACTATCAATAGATATTTGCTCCAGTGACCAAGTTAAACATTGTAAGAGTTTTTTTCTTGGCAATGAACGAAGAATGAAAATTGCCTCAATTTGATATCAAAAATGCATTTCTGAATGGAGACATTGAGGAAAAGTGTATATGGAAATTCCACTAAGACTGAAACATGACTCAAATAAACATCTAATTTGTAAACTATGAAAGTTACTTTATGGCTTTAAATAATATCTAAAGATTTTGTTTGATAAGTTTGTCAAGATTATGAATTCTAGTTGATGCATCCGGTCTTAAGAGAATCATACATTGTTCATAAAACATACATAGGGAGGTAAGAAGGTTATACTCATTGTCCATATAGATAATACGCTAAAAAGACGATTGGGAAGATCAAGGAGGTTCTTTCACTAAATTTGAAATTTAGGATCTAGGAATGATGAGATGCTTTATGGAAGTGGACAGGTCTAAGATGGTTATTGTGATATCCCAAATAAAGGACATCATAGACCGCTAAAAGAGACAAGAATGTTGGGATGCAAACCTGTTGAAACTTCTAGGGATTTCAACAAAAAGTTATGTTCAGGAGGAGAAAATGCACCAATGAAAAAAGATAGATATGAAAGATTGGTGGGCGAGCTTATCTACCTATCACACGTTACCTTATATCGCTTACTCTGTCTGCGTCGAGTCAACATATAAATATCCTGAATGAAGAATATTTAGAGATGTTTTATAGAATATTAAGTTTTAACAAGACCCCTGACAGAGGATTACTATTTAAGAAATTAGATATAGAGAAATAGAGGTTCACTTCTAGGTATTGTTCTTTTGTCTGGGGAAAATGTGTCACTTGGAGCAACAAGAAGCGAACAATGGTCTTTAGCAGTAATGCAAAATCTGAGTACCACACACTTGCTTTGGGAATTTGTGAAGGAATGTCGATTCAGAGATTACTAAATGAGTTGGGATACTCGACGGTCAATCCCATAAAGATGTTTTGTGATAGCCAAGTACTCATTATTATTGCAAAGAACCATGTGCATCATGATATGACCAAACACATTGAGATTGATAGATATTTTATCTCTAAAAAGGTTAATTGAATCATTATTCACTTCATCAACATTTTAACTCATCTTCAAGTCGTCGTCAATGTTTTCACTAAATCTCTACCTCCAGTCAGCTTCATTGATTTGAATATCAAGTTGGGTCTTTACTACATCTATGATCCAACTTGAGGGAGAGTGGAATTTTGAGTTTCTATTTTAGTATTATTCTCTTTTTGTTATGTCACTTTTCTTTCCTTCTCAGGTTAGCTTATCTTTGACAAGTTATTATTGTTGTAATTAAGTTTGTCATAGTCGTTCCTTATTATATAAGGAGAAGAATTATAATTTGATTATTAAGAAATAAGATAATTCAATTTTCTCCACCATTCTTCAGTATTTTCTCTAGAGGGAACAAAAATTTTCAGGCCCACGTTAAATTTGTTTTATTAAACATGGCAGAGATTTTAGCATCCATAGGAAGATTTGATTCAGAAGCATTACTATTAAGAGTTATCGCAATTTTGTGAGGTTTGATTTAGAAGCATTACTATTAGGAGTTCTCGCAATTTTATAAGGTGTGGTTTTCTTATTGGCCATTACTATTAAGAATTCTCACAATTTTATAAGGTGTGGATTTCTTAGTGGCTAACTTGTTACAATTTTACATTTGAAGTAGTGTTCAGAAGATTTATGATGTTTGAAATCAATGTTGATATGTAATGACATCCAACTATATGATGAACTAACTACATTATTTTTCAAAACAGGATTTCCAACTGTAAGCAATCAAATGAGCCTTTAAGTGAAGTTTCATTTTTTTTTTCCTTTAATTTGTTTGTGATCCATATGTATGTTTAAACTCTGTTGTCGATGCCAGCTAATCCAGTTGGCATCTGCCTTGGGAGTTTTCACTGAAGCCTTGCATGCAAACGCTGCGTACACCATAATAAATCCCATCCTGTGAACTTTAGGATTTTGTTTTGTTTTTCAATCTTTGTTTTATTGCTACCGTGGTGCATGCAAGCCTTCTGGATGCCAACCTGCAGTTTCTAAAGAAATTCTTTCCTGTAGATGCATCTTGTTTTCACTTCTCCAAATTTTTACTTATATATTTAGTTCTTGGTCTGACATGGTATACCCTTTCGGAGTTGAAGACTTTATACTCTATAGTAAGTCCACAGTCACGCTTACTTGGTTTCCAACAGGCCTTTCTTTATCCCACACTTTTAAGGCCCCTTCCAAACCTGTTGGGATTTTCTCTTGGCTATCTGTGGATGTTAGGTGCTCGATATTTGAAAAAAAAAATGTTTAAAAATCTTATCCAATGGCTGTAGATTTGCACTAAAAATATATAGCGTTAAAGGAAACGAAACAAGTGTTCATTTTTTGTTTGTTCGTAATAATGACTTTGTATGTATTTGCTATAGTTAAAAAGTTCTTCTCTTATTGCATAGACAATCATTCTTTTTGCAGCTGTGCTGCAGAGTAGAGGATTTGAGCATTTGGAGCAATCGTGTCCATCGCTGTTATCTGACCTTTTAGCAACTGTAGCTGTGGTAGAAGAGGACTCGAGACCTGCAAGCAGGAAACGTGGCGCTAGCACTGATATCGGACTTAATATAACCGACGGCGTAGATTCAAACGGGAGGCAAACTCGGAGACGGCTTTAGTTTGTGATTATATATACATGTCCAAGTCAGGTCTCTAGCTGTCCTTTCTTGCTGCTTTCTTCATGAGGATTTGTCTAATCATCCTGATGGAATATAATTTTTTTTGGGGAAAGCGGCTTATTTGATATTATTAAATTGTATTGGTTATATGGATAACCATCTCTGTAGGTAACCAGAAAAAGAAAAAAAATATATACAAAAGTTTTCCCGTTTAGTTTATTTACTTACTGGTCACTGTTAGGGAAAGTGGATATATTTGGTAACTAGTTTGAACTCTTCGCTTTTGTTTCAGTTTCTTCTTCTTGTAATTTCACTGATTGATGGCATCAATGATAAGTAGCGTTGTGTTGGTTTTACAATCCTTGCTATCTGAATTATGGATGCCGATTCGAAATAAGGCGAAGTCGATTTGATCTATAAATCCTTTGAAGTTAAACATTGAAGGCAGCATGCATGCATAGACTTCACACACGTAGCATATAGAATGAACCGAATCAGCAAATATATAGTCATTCACCTCAGTAAGCATTCGAGCAGTGATATTTTGTTTTGGTGCATCGGCTTTTAATGAATTTTTTAATTATGGCCAACCTGTTTATTGTTTGTAGTTTCAGTTAGCTCTCAAACGTTTCCTTTTCCTTTTTTTTAAAAAAATTAATTTGATTTTTTCTTACTTTTTAAAGTTAAAAACGGGTTTGCTGCATATCTCTGTAATCCAAAGTGGCCATCATCAAATGAGCTTATTGTATGTCATTACTAAGCTCAAATTAAACTTTGGATTGACCCAAACTTGGAGAAGATCAAGCTTAGCTTATGACGGGATCAAACTGATTCTATGCGTGAATGTATGATTGCATGTTTTCACCTTTTTTATAATGTTAAAGCTGTGCTTGCTTGTATTCATACTTGTGTGTGTCTGCATTCCAAGGAATGACAATTTAACTTTGAAGATAAAAAAAATTAGTTCATGTTCACTTTGGTTATTGTTTCTAATATAACTTGAATAAAAAACTGTGGGCTAAGTTGGGCTCAAATCATGATCAACACATGTTGCACGTTGAACCCAACTTGAGCTATAGGATCAAATTGACTTTTGAGAAAAGATTGGTTCTTATTCTATTGGATTGTTTCCATATAAAATCCATCATCCAACAATTTATCTATTTTCATTTATCTCGTGTCTCCTTAAAAACAAATTTTATAAAACTTTTTGGGAGATTTACATACAGACCGCTCAATTCCTATGTATTTAAGATAACAGCTAAAAACTTCAATTTTTACATATATACCATTTTATTTCTTAAAAGATTTAGGTGATATAAATGTTAAATAATAATAAAAAAAATGCTAGTATAGATGTTGAAAATGTAATTACATAAGAATTAGGTGGTATGTATGTAAAAACAAAAACAATTTATAAATACATAACAGTCACGTTCCATAATTTTTTTCCTGATTATTTATATTAAAATTCTTAAATCTGCTCTATATTGCATTTATTTCTGTGGATCATCATTTAAGATTAAGACTATAAATTCTCTATTATATTATAAAATATTATATTATAGTTAAGTTTGGAGCAAATGAAACTATTCAATTATAACGGTTCAGTTTTGACTTCGGTGTTTGCTCTTTCTTTCATCCGTAGCCCTCTCTGACCGTCCATAAATAAAAGTGTTTTCTAGAATTAGCAATCAACCCCACGTTTTCGAGTAAAATCAAATAAGTGCTGTTTACATGCATGAAACATTTTTATTAACAAATCTAACATTTTCTGTATCTATTTTTTTAAATTCCCACTCAAATATCAAAATTAATGATAAAATTTCCACCCACCTTTTTTCAATTTTATCAAATTCTCAATAATTTGATTATGACACCTTTAAATATATAGTTTCAGTGGTTCAAAAATAATACTTGAACACTAGATTTCATAAATAATAATATATTGAGTGCTATGCACGTAATTATAGACACCAAACTAATTGGTTGACATGCCATTTTCTACTGAGAATTTTACAATGCTTATGTGTTTGCACATATCAACAACCAATTTACATTTGACACTTTAGCGTCACAAAATTTTTCATGAACAATTATATTTCACTTTTAGAAAGATAATTATGATGATGCTTTAATGTAATGTTAAAAGATTAGAGAACATAAATATTTAAGTGTTTAGATAAATGTAAATACATAATAATTATGTGATATGTATTTAAATGTCTCTAGAATAAAATAATAAGATTGGGAAGAGAGAGAGAGAATCAATATGAATATATTAATAAGTCATATTATAGACTGTTTCTTATCCAGGATTCCGAGGGGCAGCACACGGATTAGATTAGTTATAGAGAACAGTCAGCATCTCATCTCATCACCACTTTGCCACTTGATCAAAATACTAGAAGAAAATGAGAATAAATACATTTGACTAAAATTTTATCATTTAGAATCATTATTTATTTTTAAAATATATAATATGTAATTATAATTTAATTATAAAGAGGAACAAAAAATATTCTGAACTTTCTTTAATTAGAATGAGGAACAAGTTTTGACCACCTCGACAATGCTTTAATTTTCATTTAGATTAACAAAATAAAGAATTTGCAAATTAAATCCGATTATATAATTATCATGATGTATGTATACTCTATACTGTATAGCACACGGTCATGGCAAATTGAAGCCGCCGATTGTGACCGTCGATTGACAGCTGGACTCACACCTGCCGCCTGATCAAAATCCTCTCCTTTTTAAACAACAAATCTTCTCCTCTTCCTCAGCCAGCAGCTAGCCAGCCAGCCAGCAAAGCGTCTCCCTCTCTCCAGATCTCTCCCGCAAACAAAATAAAAAAAAGTAAAAAATGGAAGGTTTGATACCGTACATTTGCAGAGCCATAAGCGGCCAACAGAGAAACCAATCCTGGTTGAGCAGCTCCCCTTCGTCCTCCCCTTCAGCTTCTTACGTGCGACTGCCGGCGGCCGGCGACTCTGCTAGATACAAAACGCCGCCGGAGAGTTGCCGGCTTTTCAACTCCGCCGGCGACAAGCAGCCGGCGGTCCGCCGTTCCAACTCTCTCCGCCGCAAGATTAAGGATTGTTGATTACCACCCAATGCGCCCTTTTATACGTTTTTTATGTAATTGATTTCTGCGGTTGTTCCCTTAATTTTTGCGCTTTTCTCTTGCTGATTTCTCGATCAACAACTGTATATGCTCCCACCAAATTAATTTGTACTGCAATTGTGTCAAAAAAATAGTTGTGGCCATTACGAGTTTCTCATTTTGCATGCGCACACTATATTTATATATGATTTCAAAAGCAACTGCATGTGGATTTGACTATTGAAAGAAACACTTCTCATTTCAATGTGAAATATATGATAAGATTGCAAAAATAGAAGATAATTTTGCAATTTCATAATGACACCTGTAGTTTTGATTAAATGATAGAAGTGGTATAAAGTTACAAGCGCACTCAAAACATTGAAACGTAGTTCTCATCAATGTAAAAAAAAAAAAAATTACAATACAAATAAACAAATGGTAAGAAGTCAGGCTGAGGCCAGCAAGCAGAACATGATGAGGGAAGACAAGGCGATTAACAGCCAATTTATGAAGGAAAAAGCTATGGAAATCTCGTATTTGTTGCAGGGAAGCTGAGGATATAAGCGGCAGAATTGTAGATCATTTACAAAAAGTACCGTTACTCCTGCAGAAGAACATGCAGCTGCCAGTGATAAGGTTGCAGTTACCTGAGTTGGACATATAAAATTTCTTCAGAAAATCAAAAATTACAATTCAGCATTCATTAACATAACATCTTTTACCGAAAATAGAAAAAGTGAAAGCAAGAAATAATGGAATGTTAATCCAACAACATCAAAAAAGAAATTCATCCTTAAAATTCTCATGTAATTGTATATAATATAATAACAACATATGTATATTAGCACATCAAACATACCATCCTTTTCACTTCTAAAACGTAAATTACACATTTTCATGCATAAGTAATTAGGGCATGAAATGCTGTTGTGAGCAAAACGGGTTCAAGCGCAAAGGTCGCCGATGCTGTGATGCAGGAGCCGAAGCATTAGAGTCAAGCGCAGTGAGGTTGTTAGCGTGAGCAGGGGGGAGCATTGAGGTTGCCAACAGGGTCCACCAAGTACCAAAGAAAGATCAATATCATCAAAGGCAGGGATGATGAAATGTGAGAGAGGTCATGCAAAACGGTGTATTTTGAATGCAAATAATTAGACCAAACTCCAAATACACACAAAATAGACGAAAAGGAGTACTCCAATTTCCAAATTCATTAAAATTGCACTTTCAGTTTATTTTACTCTAAATCGAACGCCTAAAAAGAAATCCGCACAGTTCTTTAACATCCCATTCAAGGTTTAGCCTATGAGTTACCATCATATAAAGTTAAAAATAAAAAAGTATTTAAATGCGAGAAAATAGACATTGGATGTGTAAATAGAGAAGATTTAAGTCTATGTAAACAAATAACCCTAGTTTTTATCTTGAGAGGAAAAAATTTGAAGGAACGTTTTAGTAAGTCTAATAGAAACTATACGATAACTTCTTGAAAATTAAATATGGTACAATAGGGATGCAGAATAAAAATTGTTAAAAAGTATCTGGGGACTAGCATGGTCTTGGGATTACAATATAAGGAATGAAATAATCTATGGATTCATGTGCTAAATAAAGAAAAATATGTGCCGCTGATTCATATGCATGCACCACATTAGAGAAATGGTTAAGGATTGCTCCTTCTCCTATCTGCCCCAAAGGAAATTTTGGATAACAGTTCTAATTTTTAAATTCTTCGTAAGCAATAGTATTAATTTATTTTTTAGACAATCTTTTAAAGATATGTACACATTAGAGAAATGAACAAAGCAACCATCTTAGCCACTTCTATAATGCATCAAAGTAAAGTTAAGATCCTCTTACCAACATTTATTTATCTCCCTCTTTCATTCTTATTAGCCTCGTCATGTCTAATTTTTCAACTTCTTTCCATATACAGTCAGAGATCATGAATGATAAAATTATACTAATCATGTCAAAGAAGAATTCCAAATGCTTTTTTCGAATAGAAGAAATTACATGTAGTTGTCTCTGTTGGTGAAATCTATTTAAAGGAGGAGAAAAAAAATCCACCATCTCGTTGATCTTCATCTGAATTCAAAAAACTTGAAAGTTTACACTTAAGACTGAAGCAAATTCTATGCTCGTCACTGTTATGGATATGATAATGTCTAAAATCAGTGTACCATCTATATTCCTTGCAACCGAAAAAAATATTTGAGAACCTGTCTAGCAGACTCTCAAAAATTAAAGATGCAACTCTTATCTATGAAATCAGGCCAAAATAATCTCTCTATCATTGAATATTTCAATGCAACAAAGTCCATTGAATTAAACTAGATTATTATATGATCTCAAGAAGTATGCTAACGATGTTGTGATTCTCAAATAATATGTAGAAAAAGAGTTTGACTGAGTTCTTTCTAGGAATTAATGTTAAATTTAACCAAGTTCCTACTCAAATCTTGAAGACAGAAATACTGCAATCTTTAAATGAGGTGTTCTCACTCATTCAAACCAAAAAAGAAACAAATATTGTAATACTTAACAAACCCAACTCTAAAATGCCAGCCATGATGATCACAAAAACTCAAGAAACTCAAGGTAAGGAACATATCAGTTAATATTAGNTTTAGAGATGTAAATGAGTTGAGCCGACTCATGAGCTGGCCCGGGCTTGGCTCAATAAGTCGCGCATGAATTGAGTTTGACGAGCTAGCAAGCCAAGTTAAAGCCAACCTCGATTCAATTCGTTAGCTCGTGAGCCAGCTCACTAAAAAAATAATTAATATAAATATACTCAAATTTTATTTAAATTAGAAACTTTATCATTAAATAAGTAACAATGTTAAAAGGAAAAAAAAATATGTTTTACATTTTAAATCAAAT
This sequence comes from Phalaenopsis hybrid cultivar, assembly GCA_002079205.1. NCBI lineage: Eukaryota > Viridiplantae > Streptophyta > Magnoliopsida > Asparagales > Orchidaceae > Phalaenopsis > Phalaenopsis hybrid cultivar. The sequence continues at coordinate 35,093 of JXCR01079983.1, forward strand.
GATTTCTTATTGTTTATTTACTAATTGTTCATTATATTTGTCATTTTATTATAACATTAGCTTAAGTTAATATTATTTTATTTCTTTCATAACAAACAAGTTGGCTCGTGAGCACTGAGCCGGCTCGAACTTGTACAATTAAGCTTGACATTGACCTCAAACTAAATTAATTAATCAAGCACAAAGTCGGAGTAACTCAAGCTCAAGCTCAAGCTCAGAGTAGCTCAATGTCAACTTTACTCATTTACATCCCTAGTTATTGCCACTGAATTTTCCAAAAACAAAATGATCAAGCGCCTCTTTTCCATAAATCAACCAACTGTGTCATTATTGCAAAAAAAGAAATATCGAAAGCAAATGTTAGAAATTTGATGGAAAAGCCGCCAATATTCGTAGAAATAAAAAAGTTCAATCTAAAGGGCAAAACATGCTGAATAAAAACGATTAACGGATATATCAATTTTCTAACTACACGTATCATTATTAAAACCACCAACCCAAATCATCAAATATTTTTTAAGAAATTCCTGCTGTCATAGCAATATGTATTCTAACGAACTAAAGTTAGAAGTTCTAGTAAATAAATTTTGTCGATAAAAATAGTTACTGGCAGCTTCATGTTCCACATATCTAGTTCTAATGCTTTTTAATGGTTTTGCATCCATCAATAGCTCGTGACAAAAAAGATAGCATTGCCTTGCAGAACCTCTCCATGCAAAGGTTTGCAAAGACAGAAGCTTCAACAAAAACCATGAAACTTGTTTTGCACAAGGAAAAAATATTTTTGGTAGAATTTAACTTGGTCAATTGGGTCATATGACAAACTTATGAATATATAAATGGGCCTGCTTGCCACACACTCGACTTAGCAAAATTGGACCTAAAGAGCATAACCCTTTACATAAACATAAAATCAACTAGATTTGCATTGATATACAAAACAATTTTAAAATTATCTCCATAGGTGAATCCAAGGAAGGGGCATCAAAGGCATGAGTCCCTCCGCTGGCGTGGACCAATTTCACAAATTTATCTGATTGAGTGACTCAACTTGCACACGATCCATTTTTATTTTGTGAGTTGAGCTCAACATTTTGCAAAATATGAAATTAACACAAAAGGCGAGCATGTACAAGGAGATATTGCAAACACATAGGCATCCCCAACTTGAGAAACTCCCAAAAGCATTGCTGAATGACTACAATGATTCATAAACTCGCAACTAAGTGGTATAGATAAAAATTTAAAAATAAAGCTCGATTTTATTAAAGTATCCCAGTTCAAAAAAGTCCAAGTTTCGCCCCCAATTTCCTCCTAGAAAATATTACATCATAGAGAAATAATAACTCTCAAAAAGGTATCCATGACATAATCTTTGCACTATAAGCACAAAATAGAAACATGGGATTCGATTTATTTTGAGATGAGGCACTATGCATCCAATTGCAACTCTACTTAACTAAGCATTTATATTCAAGAGCTATGAAGCATGTACACTTATAAATGCCTTCTCTGTCCATGTTGGACACGATGTCAAATTTGTTCGTGGACCTAACATGACCCACAGCGTCTGACAAATTTAAAATTATGTTAGAATCATTCCAAATAAAATTGGGTTCCAACATAGATCTGACATGCGAGGCATGTCGGTAAGCGTGTAGAGGGAAAAATAAAGTGTTGTACACACCCAAGGCATGCTATCAAATACCATCTTGTCCATCTCTCCTGCATGGGTGTCCCTATTCATGTGTGTCTTTGTTGTCCCTCCGCTTCTTCCAAAAGCAAGACATCAGCATGCCCGCTAAAAGTTACTTAGATGAGCAGAATCTACAAGCAATTTTGAAGGTCTCAGAAGCATTCTTCTTTGTGAACAGAAATCACACAAGCCTTCTACAAGATTGTTCTCTACAAAGTGTAATACACTAAAAGCCATTGACGGAAAATTATAGTTTGCAGGATGCATTTCAAGCCTTCTCCACTTCACCATCTAGGTTCAGCCTACAGACTACATATAACCAAGAGATTGTATTTCACTTGGTTTTGTGATCATAACTTTGGATAATTAACTCCGAATAACAGTCATATTTTATTGATTTTTTTAAGAGGACATTGGTATTTACCTCTTTTTGGAAGATTTTTTGACATTTTATATGCAAATTTATACGCAATATTGATGTTGACAATATTTGTGACAGCTAAAGTATTAAATGAATGCTAATATTATAGTGTTATTAACAAACAACAATTGTCACGTGTGATTAAACGATTCTTTTTCTATTAATAATGTTTGTTTTTCTTTTATCATTGTTTAAATTTTTTTTTTTTTAATTTTGGTCGGAAGCGTATGTATATGGTACTATAGGTCAACAACTATATGTCAAAATAGCGATGTCTTACAATTATGTCACATCACTGTATCTATGTTGTGCATGCACACATGCTTCATAGTTAACTATGAAATGTATAGCTTAAATAGGCGTTTAAACCACGAGTTTAGCATATTGATATATTCTTATTTCCTTAATAGCCTAAAATCTCTTGAGACGCGGATTTCTAATGTGAACAAAGGAAGTAATAGTTCTCCTTTCGATGCAGAACTTCTAGCAATAAGGTGGCACTTTTACTAAAGTAGAAAAAAAGTGATAGACAGCATAGCGTTTAAGGCAAGGGATGATTATATTTCTACACTTCGCTATGGCAATCCTTTCATCTAGGTAATCTAGAGCCTCAAATAAGCAAAGAAAGTTTCGATTATTCCATAAAAATAATCGTCAATTGTTACGGATTAGCATCAATCACAATTATTAAAATCCGTGTCAGATGATACTTGTAAGCAACGTCTATCTCACTATGATTTAACCTAAATTTAGCTCAAGTTCAGAAGAATAATTTATCAGATAAACCTTCCACGTATGAACTGGCAATGGCAAAAAACAGGCGAGACAATAGAATCACAAAATGATGGATAATACATAAAACAAACAAATTAAGGAAGAAAATGGAAAGGCGCTGATATAAAAAGATCCCCTACTTTAAAATATTTAAAACAAATCGATATATTCCACTATAATGTAGATAGCTATATATATATATATATATANACAGGCAAGAAAATTGAATCACAAAATGATGGATGATACACAAAACAAACAAATTAAGGAAGAAAATGGAAAGGCGCTGATATAAAAAGATCCCCCACTTTGATATTATACCCGTCAAAATATTTAAAACAAATCGATATATTCCACTATAATGTAGATAGCTATATATATATATATATATATATAAAGAGAGAAAGAGAGAGAGAGAGAGAGAGAGATTGTGTTTAACACAGATTTAAGTAATGTGATTCTACCACCAAACTACGTAGGAAAGAATTTTCAATAGATTTTTGTGGCCTAGTGGCAACTCCAACAAAATTTGGGTGGGTTGGAAGAAAATTTGCAAACTTCTTGGTGCAGGGGGGCTAGGCTTCAAAGAGCAACGCCACATTGCTTATATTAATCAAATTAAACTATGGTTTAAATCTTGGAGAGGTGAGTCTTTATTGGTAAAATTTATGAATGAGAGATATTGCTATTCTTACCATCTTGCCACTGCTGAATGGAAAGTTGGGGACTCAAAACTTTGGAAAAATCATCTAAAAGCTAGATCCTAAATATGTCTATTGGGATGTTGGGCGGGAAAAAATCTCCTTTTGGCATGATAATTGGGCTGGTGTGGATTTCAATCCTTGGTTTTTTGGGTGCTGATNCCTACGTAGGAAAGAATTTTCAATAGATTTTTGTCGCCTAGTGGCAACTCCAACAAAATATGGGTGGGTTGGAAGAAAATTTGCAAACTTGTTGGTGCAGGGGGGCTAGGTTTCAAAGAGCAACGCCACATTGCTTATATTAATCAAATTAAACTTTGTTTAAATCTAGGAGAGGTGAGTCTTTATGGGTAAAATTTCTGAATGAGAGATATTGCTATTCTTACCATCTTGCCACTGTTGAAAGGAAAGTTGGGGACTCAAAACTTTGGAAAAATCTTCTAAAAGCTAGATCCTAAATATGTCTATTGGGATGTTGGGTGGGAAAAAATCTCCTTTTGGCATGATAATTGGGCTGGTGTGGATTTCAATCCTTGGTTTTTTGGGTGCTGATTCTGAGCAGATGGTGGTTTCTGATTTTTGGTATGATCGAAACTGGAATATTCCTTTACTTAAAGAAATGGTGGGGAGTAAAGCTGACTTCATATCCCAAATCCCAATAGACTTAAATAAAAAGGATACTATGCTCCTATAACTTCCTAAGAACACCTCTGTTGCTAAATTTCTTTATGCCGAGTTGTATCAATATGAGCGGATAAACTGGGGGTCCAAAATTTGGTGCAAGGCTTTGTCTACTTCTATGTCTTTCTTTATTTGGAGACATGTCCATTCTCTGCTTCCTAATGATGATTTACTTAAACTAAAAGGATTAAGATTGGCATCCAAATGTCTTGTATGCCAGGAGGCTGAGGAATCTGCTGCACATCTATATTTTAACTACTCCTTCTCTACGGAAATCTGGAGGTACTTTGGTGTCTATTTTAGGTGACTATCCCTTCCGTGTGGAGGGATATGATTGATTGTTGTGATACTTGGAATGGTATGAAGACCACATCATTTAATTGAGATTTTTCCATATATAGTGATGTGGTTCATCTGGATGGCAAGAAATACTGCAAAGCATCAGGGAATTTCTAATTCTTCTATTTCAATTGTTCCCATGATTTAGCCTATATACATAAAATTAAAAAATTGTGCAAATATAAGGTTTCCTTTTATGAGGGAACTCCCTTCCCTCAGCTGGGCTTTCCTAAGTCGATGAATTGGAGTCCCAGTCCCCCTCCGCATAACTGAGTTAAAGCAAATATTGATGGAAGTTGGATAGGAGAGTTAGCAGAGTTGGGGGATTATTCCGAGATGCTCAAGGGAAATGTCTAGTTTATTTTGCTTCACCTGTTGTTGCATCTTGTCCTTTGGAAGCAGAATTCTGGGTTGTTCTCTTTGCTATTATCTTTGCAGGTTTGGCTGGCTGGAATTTTTTATAGTTGGAAACTGATTTTCTTTTGTTGCTTCATTAGACTCTCCCAAAAAATTGCTTTTGAACCTGTATCAAAGAGACGGACAACAAAACAGGAAAAGAAAGCACCAAATGAAAGACATGCCTATGAGTTAATTCACTCCCAAAAGATAGTCAGATTAGTCCATAACGGTTGATGAACGAACTTATTTCTTGACGCATAAGGAAAAACAAAAAAGAATTGGTTAAAATTCCAGCTCCATCATATTCCACCAAATTGTTATGAAAAGCATATCTAACTCCACAAATTATTTAAAGCATATATATCACCCAACCCTTAATATCACCTAACAATACCATCACGTTAATGAATATTTTCTAGCATATAAAAAGAGGTATATATGTAAAATTAAAATAATAAAGTTAGATGTATAGTCATTATATCATAGTGGGGTATACTAAAGAAGATAAACAAGAGTGATGGGCACGAAGGTATGATCGGTTTGCACAATGGGTGAAGTAGTACAAGGCTCAATGAATAGTAAACTCATAGCCTAGATGCCACATTAGACTTTCCACCGGTGCATGACTTCCAGATGAGCATTGCTAACAAAGGGAACAAGCCCATGGGCTAAGAGAACAATCAATGCCACATCAAATCGGATCTTTACTAATAAGCTTGTCAATAGTGAAATTTAATTACAGTATGCTAGTGAAATGAAAAATAATGCCCGTGTGTTTACACAAAAGCGATCACCGGCACCACCCGAGCAAAGAATTACCACCAGACATCTAACAAAAATCAGCAACACCCAAAAAACACCCCTACCAGTAACTGATGCCTCAACATAAAGATAAACGGTGAAAAGCAACCACACTTCTGTAAGAAGCCCCAAGTCCATCAAAATCAGAAATATAGCTCCACTAAAAAGCAAAGGCCCCAACCTCAACCAATATGACAAGATAACAACCACAGCAAAACACTCTAAATATAACCAAAATCCACCAACAAACATTGTAAAAGGAGACACCGAAGCTAACTCAATAGGATAACCAAATGTAAAAAACATAACCTCCTCAATTGTGCCCCCAATTCCAGTACCATTAACGTTCCAGCAGCCAATAGTTAGGACCAGTCATCTCACCCAATTAGGCAGTTGCCGAACCAAAAAGAACTTCATAATACCTCACAACAGCAGCACTTCCTATGAATCCAGCCCAAAAATTGGAAATAAATATATATTGAGCTTTAGCAGTAAAGCGGCAAAAAACAGAACCTTCTGATATCTCAGTTCTAATAGCCAAGAAAAATAGAAGTCTAGGTGTCGTAACCAAAAATTTCGAAAATGCGCTTCCATAAAACCAAACAACCAAAAATAGCAGAGAACCAGAAGCACCAGCAGTAATAACAGCATCATAAATCAACATACGATTCCCATTCAACCTCAAAGAACAATCCTCCATTAAGAGAGAAGATTCTATTTAAAAATATGAAAATAGGCAAGATGAAATATGAAGAAAATAGAGAAGATTATATTTAAAAATAACGATATATTACATAATAAATAACAAAACATTTCTAAATAATAATTTCAAACTAATAAAATCTCTACAATAACACACCCGCTCAAGCTACAATATATATATCAAGAAGATATAGCATATTGCAAAAATTGGAGATAAAAAGTGGTCCAAAGCCTACGCAAAAATATTTGCTAATTATTCCTCACAAGAGACCTGAGGAGTGAAGAAACCTTTGATAGAATTGCACCACCAATAGAGTAAAAATCCTCTTCAATATATTTTATTATTCCCAGAAAAAATAGGAAAACTATCAATGTGAAATATTGTAAGTATCATAGACTAAGCAAAAAGAAAGGCAATTTCTTCTACTATATCATAAACCAAAATTCAGTTTCAGCAATAAATTTAGCAACAATAATTTACTTTTGATGGGTCCAAAATTACAATATCTTGAAGTAGACTTCCAGTCATTAATGGGTCCAGCATAGTTAGTGAAATGACCAGAATAGAGGTCGAACACAGCAACACGCAAGCAAAACAAATGCAGAGTAAAATGAGGTTTGAGGTGGACATAGGAAGCATGAAAATATGATGAGATTATAAGGTGGCAAGGGAGAATAGAAAATGAGTAGCGTAGCTCGAGTTGGGCTTTGATATTATGTATAGTTATTGAAAACAACTTATATATTTTATAACAAAGAACGCTTATGTATAAAAGAAATTATATATATATATATATATATATATATATATATATATATATATATATATAATTTATATAANCATCAATAAAAATTCCAAAATACAAGTTTGTTCGATAAAATAGGCAACAAATAAGTGCATAAAAAGCATAAAAAACATAAAGAACTGCAAGAATGAAAACCAATTACCCAGTCCCCCACCACGAACAAGCTAACTAAAACAGGGTTGTGAAGATCCCTTTTCATCCTTAAAGCATAAATATCCAGACAGCCAAGACCGAGGCTCCACAATGCTTGTAGTCCCATGGAAGCAATCAAGTAGCTGAAAAGCACAAATTATGGACGCATTAAGTTCTGATTAGTAACATAAACTAATGGAAAGCTAATTATTGCAAACAAAATGGAAATTATAAAATACAAAAATAAACATATAATATAGAATGCTTGGCATAAAAAAATTATTTCAGCTTGGTCTATCTTGAACAAGAAAATTATGGATAAAGTTGATATCAGCTGATGGAAAGTTTCACACTCAACCTCTACGTTGACAACAACATTTGGAATAAAGAAGAGAGTGGCACTCACCATCATGCTGACATTTACAATAGAGTAGTATGGAAGAATAGCTATGAATTTCTGAAAAGGAGATGATAGAATGCTGTATAGGTTCTAAATATCAAGATTTAACATCGACCAACTATGTTGAACCATAAAATAAGGCAATGATAGAAATAACATAAGAAGAGAGCAAAGAAGGCAACGAACTGAGATTAAGTCAGCAAAAATAAAAAAAACTACTTACAAGAGACATAAATTTCATGATAAGGAACTATTTCAAAAGGTAAATGTATTGACCTTATCCTAAATATTTGGACCAACTTCATGAATTCTCATGCAACACTCAATAAGAATAAATGAAGAATAAGAATTCATAAAACCAGCTTCAAATAGTTGGATAAAACAACTTATGATGAAGATGAGGGCGACACTGATTATGATAAAAACAAAACAGTGCAAGCAAACTCTTGAAGGAATGTAAATAATGCCTAAAAGAATATGTAATTTTTTGTTATTTTTAAAAGAAATCAACATTCTATACAACAATAGAAAGAGAATTGAACGATAAAATTATTGAGATGAATAAGGTAGTGATAGTGTGATTACCAATAAAATAATTATTAATATATGTGTTAAAACTTTCTTGATCCATTTCTTTTCATTTTTTTCCATTATGTTCTTAAAATATAAAGTCATACCATTACTCTACGTTCTTTTGAAAGATAAAATTATTGAGATAAACTCTCTCTAGAATCACCATACACCTTTGCAAGAAGATTTATCTTTCTTTCTATTATGATCCTTTCTAAGAAGAAATCTACATATAACCTGGTTGTTCCTCTTTTGAAGTGTGCTTCTTGTTTCTTATAATGTGCTTGATCACTATTGAAAACTCATAAGCTACTATGAAATCAAATATAGATTCTCTCACTAAATGTTAGCACATAATTCATAACCACCAATGAATTATCTCATAAAGCGTCCTACTATAACATATAAACTAATTTAAATGAACTCCAATCAATATCATTTCTCCCTCGGGTATATATTATATTATTTAATCCATGTGTTTCAAAAATTAATTTTTAAGCTATCTTCTAACCCAATTTAAGGAGCATAAGCAATAACCATATTTATAATATCTTTACGGATAATTGTCTAAAATAGCAATTACCATATCACTGAGCCTATTTACTTCAGCAATTATTTTTTCAAGCTCTCTATCCATTAAATTCTAGCAACCATGTATCACCTTATCTTAAGAATAATACCTTGGGTAGCACGTAGCAAGAACGAATGCAAAATGAAGATTCAAAGAGTAAATTCTAAATAGTTAAAGTCAATGATGTTGATGTTGATGATGATGATGATGCATAGTGTTTCACACACAGCTCATGTAAGCCATTCTTGAATTATCATTGATATGATTCCTCTTTGAATAAAATAAGGGATCATATTGATAGTTAGCCAGAATAAAGGGAATACATTATTTCAAAATCCATCTTTTCCTTCATTTTTTTTATGAGGAAGACATAATAACATCTAGGGTGAAAAAAGCTTTTGAATAATAACTAGGGGTGGATATTGAAATAGCCTTATAAGGGAGTACCAATCAAACTAGAATTAAAATTGTCCATGAATGGTTCAACACATTTTCAATAAATATCTGTGAACTTATAAGTGCAGTTCAATCTATTAATATTTCTACAAAAAACAAAAAAACAAAAAAAATCAATTATCAAAAGAGGAATTAGACACAATAATAACATGTGCCTTCATAAATCTCCCCCTCACTGAGAGAACAACTTATCAATCATCACTTCCCCTCAAACAAAAATTTCTAAACATAATCAATTGATATGCACCATGAACTCAACTAACCGTCCAATGCCTACATAGAAGTTGGCCGCTCTAGCAACTTGCTCAACCATGGTGCATGTACTACTCGACCCAACCGAACCTTCCACTTTGATATCACTTGTTAAGGAGCATAAATCAAAGGGGATTTAAAAGTAATCATGATAAGCTAGCAATCAAACTCATTTTCGATCAAAATAACTTAGCAAAAAGAGGTCAACCAGTTGACATTTCTATGCTAACATATTTTTCACATACGCAATAGGCTTAAATAGAATGCTCTCATAGGCCTTGACAGGCCTAAAATGAATTAAGGCCGTTTTAAAAGACTTATGAAAATCAGCATTGACATACAAATCATTCTTTAGCAGAAGATGTGTCAAGGGATCAATAGGCCAAGTTCAAGCAGTTAAAAGTGATTCGAATTAAGCTGCAACAACAAACATTAAACAGAAACAACGCAAAAGTTTACTATACAAACCTGCATAAATCTCGAAGAGAATAAAAGCCAGGATTATCGCAAAAGTGAAACACAACGGATTAATTATGAAGAATAATTATTGGGTCAGAAGCAACAAACACGGATTATATCCATCTACCACCATCACTCCCTTCTATTTAAACATTTCCAGACGCCTTAATAAGATTCCCGAATCAGACCATTATAAAAAATAAATAGAGGAAGCAAGCAAGCAATATACATGAAGAATGAAAGCATAAAGAGGGATTTCAATGAAGGGAATGCGATGATGCGTGTATTACCAGAAGGCGGTGTAGCTTGAAAAGCCTGACGCAGACACCATCACAGCAATAGAAGCGCTAGAAAAGAGGCACTGTCCCATCCTGAGAAGCAATCCGCCAACGGTGCCCGGGCTCCCAACCACCATCTTCATATCTTCTTCGTTTTATTACTCCCCCCTCCTTCGCCAGAAACGAGCGATTACTCAGGCCACCACTAGCTCTGGTCTCTCTGGTCTCATATCAGATCAAAAGTGCAGCTTTCGAGCATATAAAACCCTAGAGGAACTCGGCCTCAACAGTGATTTGGGTAGCTTTCAAGATTTTCCATCTTTTTCCCCCTCCCTATTACTTCTTCCAGATAGTATCTGAAATTTCTTTTTTTTTTTCCTTTCAATTATTACGTTTTTTATACTCACATTTAATATAAAATGAATTTAATCTCGTTGCACTCGCAGTAAATTTTAGTCGTTTTTTTATTGATTAACTAATTTTTAGGTGCCGATTGGATAGATCAAAAAAAAAAAGGGCTTTTACATAAATACATTCAAAATTTATATTTTTACATGTCAAAGAACTAAACTTTACTTTTTATATTTTTTCTTACTAAATCTTTCTCAAATAAAAAAATTTATCTTTGTAATGAAAATTTAAGATTCTTAATACGTACCTTATGCGGGCAAGGCCACTAAAAAAGCTAAGCACCATGTCTAATCTCAATATTTTGACTTTCACTATTTAAAGGGGTATTCAACAAAAATATGCAATCACTTAAATTAAGAAATTGAATTTTTGATACATTAAGATCAGCTAGCACATTATTTACTAGAACAATGCATAGAATACCAGAAGAGTCATGAAAATAAAAGTGTTGAAATTCTTAAACGATGAGTGCAATCACAATTTATTTTATCTTTGTAAAATAATGTGCTTGAATATTGATCATTGAAAAACTTATTTTATTTTATTTTGCCGACCCCACGTAGTGGGATTAAGGCTTTGTTGTTTTTGTTGTTGTATTTCTTAAAAAAAAACTCTCTTCCATTTTTTTATCAATGATAATTTCATTTTTGCTATTAAAAGACCAAAAACCCATCATTCAGGTTATTTTTTTATATAAATGATATTATCTATCTATTTGTAATATGCGAAAGTATTAATTGTTGGTGATAATGGTTTTGGTCGTTGTTCATCTGTTTCATTATTTTTATATGCAGAGAATTAGATGTTGGTTTCGACTGTTGTTTGATTTTATGTATTAGTGATAGTTGTTTTTTTATTGCTTTTGGTGTGATGTTAGATTTGTGGTTTTGTTATTTGCATAGGTGATGGTGTTTTTATGTGATGTGATTTTCAACTGTTGTGGTTTGAGTATTATGCATGACAGTTCTGCGATGACAATTTCATCTTTTTTCTTTAATGTTTTATTTAGTTTTCTACTTTGTAGTATAAAATAAATTGCAAAGACAATTTTGTTACAAAAATCATTACTTAACACGGGTTGAATAATCATTATCTAAAAACAGCTGCAAATCATCTGATAAGTAGTTTATCAAGATATGTTGCATATAAGCAAAATATTCAATAAGCTGCAATTGCTCAAATAAACTCTAGTTGTTCGGTTATCCGTATATAATAAATATAATTTTGAGGTCTCCATATATAAAAAAACTTTTATTACAAAGTTTAAAATTTTAAATAAATTTATTTATTTATTAATTAATAATTAAATAATTACATAAAAATTTAATAATTTTAATTAAATTGATAATATATAAATTATTTATTAGTTATTAATTAAGATAAGAAAAATAAGTGCTCAATTCTCTCTCCCCTTTACCGCCGAAACCCTCCGTGACATCCTCCCGCTCTCCCGGTTTCGCCCTAACTTCCCATGTCCGCCGTCATTGCCCTCCGCGATACAGTCGCCATTAGCTAGCTGGGAAGGAAACGACGGGATCGCGGCTCACAGAGACGACCGAAACTCCCATCTCTCTCATCCTTCCTCTCCGCTCCTACCAGAAACCGAAGGTAAGCCTATTCGCGCCATTCTTCCTCTTGGATTGTACTGGATTTATTAAAGGGATTTTTTTTTGCCGTCTGGCTAAAGCATAAATTCTGCTCAAAACCGGCTAGCAAACAGCCCCTAAAGCAAGCGGATATTCAACTTGTTTCAAGTAGGATCTACCATACTCGCTCTCTGTCTCTGTCCCCCAGCCGCCGACATGGATTCGACTCGAGCTTTCACGAAGGATGTCAAGCGCCTCATCATCAAAGTTGGTTCTTCATCTTTCAATCCATGTGGTTTAGTTAAATTCTCCCAATCTATTGCAATTGTTGCCTTCTAATGTTTTCGGCTGTTTGGTCTTCTTTGCTTAATCTAAATCAATCCCGTTTTATTCCGTTTCCACATGTTTAATGTGCATTTATTAGGGACTAGATAAATATGTCAAACAAACTCAAATCTGAGCTTAATGTATTATCTATAATTTGCTTCAGCATTGTAAAAAAAAAAAAAATCTGTTATATATTCAAAGAGTCATATTTGAAGGTTCTAGGTCGCAATGGAAGCATCTTGTTTTGTTTGAAATTCATGAAAACTACTAGGTTTTGCAAGTTTACTCAATCTTTGCATCCCACCCAAAGTACTGATTTTTGGCACTCTCATAGTAGTGACCCAGTGCATTGGGTCTGAAAAACTCAATTTTCGCTAAAACTATATATATGATGATATATGAGATGATGTGTGGGGACAACGGAAGTGAAACCGTGCGGTGGAGTTATGGTATTTTTATTATTCTAAAGGGGAAAAATGTCATTTTCGGTCGTGTATGCTCAATGTATGCCCAAAAGTTTATGGACCGAGTTCACAACAGGTTCTAGATATCATGGGAGATTGCTCATTGAGTTGACTGGATAGTTCAACAAGAATCATTCGACGCAACTGAATTATGGAACTACAACCAACAACTCGCCTACAACGATCCGCGCATAGATGTCTGCTCAGACCAAGGTAGCTCGATAACTTGCCAATGAAGCCCAAATCACCTCACGATTGAGTTAATAGGACTTTGCATGAAAACTGTTCGCCAAAATAGATCAACTTGCCCATTGGTCAAGTTGACTGATATAGCATCACAAGCAAGCCACACCCGAGGAAAAATTTTTTATAAGGAACAATGATCTATGCAGAGAACAAGGATAACTTTAAATTTAACCTCTGCCAAAAGAAGACAAGAGGGACATATTAGGGATTTTTTGAGATTGAATGGAATGAGTTCTTGATTCGTAATACATAAACAAAATTGTAAGGTAAGGTGGTTCCCTCAGATATTTGGTGATGTAAGGTGGTTTCCTCCGATATATTGTAGAACTCATATTTTCTCATGTTTTCTCTCTCAGACGCTCATTATTTGAGCTATTTTTACTGTAATGTGAATTTACAGATAAATCATGATCCAACAAGTGAAAAAGCCTTAAGAAGCAAATTAAATGAAAATATTGAGATGTTGAAATGAATGAATAAATTAGTGGTAGGCAGTGAAGGCTAAGTTATGAAATAGATGTTTGGGCTTGTTCGTGAGAAGTATGCAAGAGAAATCAATCTCAATGCTAAAAGACAACAATATTTTTATTTCATCATCAACCGTACCAAACTACAGCCTTAGTAAAGCACATTATCTATAATGGTAGTCATAATTTTTTCATGAATTATAATCTTACAGACATTGAAATAACATGTTCTAATACAAATAGAACCGGAAGAAAATTAGCGCGTGAATAAATGTAATAATGAGAGAATCAACATAAATGTTACCGAAATAGATATCATGCTTAAATAGCAGTTTGCTAGAATATATTTTTAATATCCTAACAGTTACCGGTATATAAAAAATGATCTTAATTTATTTGAATTAAATGATTATATGACACTAAATAGGACGCAAGGGAGAAGAATGATTCATTTAGCCGACTTCACTCAGTGGGATAAAAGTTTTGTTGTTGTTGTTGTAACAGTTTTTAGTCTGTCCAAAACAATAAATTATATTTTAACCGTATCTATTTTATAGAATGATAAATATGTCAAGCAACTTAAAAACATGGCTATACTAACACATATAATTGCGAATAATACTTGTAACCAGACATCTCTTATTCTTTTGATTCCCTTATAACTCCGTCATAAAGATGATAAATTATTGAAGGATTAAAGGACCTCAACTGCTGTTGGGGTGGCCAAATTTATTTTCAAAGGCAAATACAAGAGTGGAATTCATGTTAGGTGAAGAATATGAATGATACGTCCAACCCAAGGAAGAAGAGATGAATGGATACAAAAGTGGAATTCATGTTAGGTGAAGAACATGAATGATATGTCCAACCCAAAGAAGAAGAGATGAAGGGGAAAAATAGCATTATAATCTTTAGTATTTATGCTGGAAAACCCTATCATATTTCCTCCATGCCTCACATCGCATCACTCTGTACTAAATCCCTTAAGAGTTTGGCTAACATCTTAGCATATTTATATATTTTCATTTGTATTAATCTGATAGGTTGGAACGGCAATTGTCACTAGAGCTGATGGAAGGCTGGCGGTTGGAAGACTAGGAATTCTTTGCGAGCAAGTATGGCTTAATCAAGTTGAATTTCTCTTCTACTTTGTTTAATTAATTTAATGTAGCCTATGAAATGACTTTGCTTAGGTTAAGGAATTGAATTTTCTGGGATATGAAGTAATATTGGTGACTTCTGGTGCTGTGGGGGTTGGCCGACAAAGGCTTCGTTACAGAAAGCTCATCAATAGCAGGCTTGCATCTCTTCTCTGTTTTTCTTTCTTAAAAGTAATTTCTGAAACACAATTTTCAGTAAATCATTATAAGAAGAAGCAGTATGTTATGTGAAGAGAGTTTATATCATCCGACAATTTTGTAAGGATAAATGTAGTCATCAAAATCACAAAATTGAAAGGTTGTGATGACCACAGTGAAGCAGAAAACTGTGCTGCAAATGACTTGATCTGACTAGTTGACAAGGACTTTCATTTTCTTTATTTGAAATATAATGACAGTATTAAATATTGTTTATCAATGCATGATTTGATCCTTAAACTGATATTGTTTACTTTTGTGTAGTTTTGCTGATCTTCAGAAACCACAACTAGAACTGGATGGAAAAGCCTGTGCTGCTGTTGGCCAAAGTGGCCTCATGGCGCTTTACGATGCTTTATTTAGTCAGGCAGCTGCTTGAAACTCTATTTTTAATATGATGCACATATTTTGATTTGTCAACCGATTTCTTTATAAATCTTTGCGACCTTAGTCCTTTGATAGCTTATTCTAGATTCCAATGAAATGAAAACGGGACCTTTTATACAGCTGGAGTTGGTGTCTTCCCAGTCCTTTTTTTTCTAGTTTATGATCAAAAGTTTATGCTTTTATGCAGCTGGATGTGTCATCATCTCAACTTCTTGTTACGGATACGGAATTTAAGGATCCAAATTTTAGGATGCAACTTACAGAAACTGTCAAAACATTGCTATCCCTTAAAGTCATACCGGTTTTTAATGAGAATGATGCAATCAGTACCAGGAGAGCACCATATGAGGTATTTTTTTTGAAATTTTCATGTGATTTTATTATAATAGTTAACACGTTTCATATTTGTTTAGAAATTTTCTTTTCCATAATGATGCCATTAGTAACAAATTTGTCTTCATTCATGTTAATTGTTACGTCTCTTGTGGTTTTTGTCATAATCATTGCGCATAAGGCTTTTATTTTTTCCATGTAGAGTCGTGATTAATTTGAGCAAACGTTTTTAAAAAGAAGTCCAGGAATATAAAATTTAATTAAAATTAACAAATTTGGAATTGTAATAAACTTGATGATGGGCATGATTTCATTTTGATTGTTAGTGAAAAGTTGTTGTTGCTCGAATAGAAAATGATGAATTTACTTTACTATTATTTTTCTAAAGAATAAATCATCACATATATTTTGAAGACACCAGCATTGTTTTAAATTTACATTGAGTTTTAATTGAATCAAACTGAATAATAGAGTCGGTTAATTTTTTTTTTCAATGTGATTTAATATACTTTACAGTGCTTAGGTTATTCTACCTTTAATTTATTCTCCATACTCTCTGGTATAAAGTTTCTATAGAATAAATGACTGTCAATATGTGTGGAGATTTGTTTCTTCATATTCATATTAAGATCGCTATAAATTTTTCCATATTTTATTTAGGTATAGTCTAAGTTTGATGTTGAATTTGCTACTAAATTCAATCGCCTAAATCTAAATAATCATGTTGAATTTAGGATCTTAATCGAAATATTTTTGGAAGTAAATATTCTTGCATCATAAAGCAATCTTCACGCATTTTGGATCTACGTAAAGTCAAGTAACAATTAAAGTTTCATCGAAAGAGGACACGACCGAAGGGTGTCTCTTTTTTCTCTATATTTACATGGAACACTTGGTACCGACGATAATGATTGCTCTATGTATGATCAGATGTGGAGTATTAGGAAATTGCTTGATGAGGCCGATGAGCTGCAAGGTTATTGCATTCTTGGCTCATGTTGTTGAGGTGTTATATGAGTTTGCTGGTGTCCGGAGGTTGGCGTCGGGCATTACTAATCAGGGAAGAAATGCAACAATGTTGACATTGAGAAAGATAGACAACTTACAGGGAAACTCGGTTGTGGGAGACCCGCAATTATTTTAGAGGTTGTTAATGTGAAGCTAGATGGGGGCCATCGTGATCGAAAGTTGGTTGGTTGTGGCTAAAGGTCTGTTTGAAACAACTGCAGTTTATCAAACGTATTCATATAAGTAATCTATCCTGATAATTTGTTAATCAACAGCTCATCCATATAAGATGACTGACTATTTGGTTTGTGCGTTTGTAAAACAGTTGATTCTGGATCAATGTCTATTTTTTTCACTGTTCTGGAAAAGTTGTTTAGCTGTTTGGTTTGTGCATTTGAAAAATAACTGATTTACAGTTTTTTCAAGATAAATGACCAATCTGACATGTAGTAGTTGTGTTGTTTATAACAAAACTTCACTGGCTACACATTAGATATTTCAAAACCAATAAAACCCCTTCATAACCGTACAAAAGAGGATATACACCTCAGTTAATAATGATTAACAAGAAACCCCAAAAAAAAGTAGAATAGCATGTTAGAAGTACAAACAAAATAATGATAATATTCATTTTAAAATATAAATGCATGTCACGAGGGACGTTGTTTGGTTGGGACATCGTTGAACCTCGAGCAACATTGTACGGTTAGGATGCCGTCGAACCCTTAGTGAAGTTCTTCGGTTGGGATACCGTCGAACCTGACCAACATTTTTCGTATGGGATACCGTAGAGTCGGCCGAACTGTCTGCCACTTGAAGAACTTACAGTCGTCCGGTCCGTTTGCTCATTGAGGGCACCTGTTGAATTGTCGCTCATAGCTATATTGCCGTCGTGAGGTGAGTAATAAGGATGACAGTCCTCAACGACATATCACTCGCCCGTAGTTCTCTGAATATTTGCAGTTCATCTGAATACAATTATTAAAGAGAGAGCATGCCAGCCATAAAATTAGATGAAATAAAAAATATTACTAAAATTGAAAATAATAAACAATATTGCATAAAGAACGAAAAATCTGATCAAAAGAAAAATAACAGGTGGGTGTACAAAAAAAAAACAAACCTAAAAAAACGTAGAAAACTAAGAAAAAGCAATCACCAGAAATTTTAAAATCAAAAAATATTTTGAACAAAAATGCACTAGCCATAAAAAGAAAAGCAGATGTGAGGCCTCAGAGAAGTAATTAACCAACCAAAGAGTCTGTCATAGCACGCAGACAACAAACCTTGTAAAAAAATGAGTTCTTGGTTGCTTTTAACCCACGTGGGACCACTGTCCAGTGCCACATGTGCATATCACCAAAAAAGTCATCCAGAAGATCCTTATATACGATGCACAACTGAAAGAAAAGGATATCGGTTGCCTTCATTAGGACTTCACATGCAAAACCAACGGTTAACCCACAATCTGTGACACATGCATATCACTAAAAAATGCCATCCGGGTGTATCCGCATAAGCCAAAACACCTAAAAAGGAGAAGAACCCGATTGCCTTTATCAGGACTTCACATATACCACTAAAACAACTATGAACTGGCAGTCCAGAGCACTCATAAGGTCATATGTTTCATCATTGAGCTCATAAACCATATATGTATATATATAATATAATATAATATAACAACCCTAAACAAAGCATTGATTAATATCATAAAATCATAAAATTGAAAGTTGCAGTGGAACTAACGAAGTAATAAGAGTACATAAAGTATGCAAAATAAAGAATATGGGGTCAATCAGCAGCGGTATATAACATTGGTGATACGCTCCCTGAAAACAGTCATCTTCGCTGCACCCTCGCCATCCTAGTTGTGAGATTCATTTGACTCCATAACGTCCTCTGGAATAGACTGCCCAATCTGGAATTCGAATGCTTCAGCCAGGATATGCATGTCGTCAGCGTCAGCCATATTGAAGTTGTTATCAGACCGAGAGGGATGTCGTCTAATGAAATTGTGGAGCGCTATCGTGACCACCACAATATGAACCTATTTAGGAAATGGGTACGTCGGCATATCGTGTTGGATGACTAATTTCTTCTTCCAAATCCCAAATATTCTTTCGATCACCCCTCGTAAGTAACATTAACATTTGTTGAACATTTCCTTTTTACCACTCACGACACCACTTGATCTCTCAAAATCAAGGATATGGTATTTGGTGTCCGTAAATGCTTTTAAATACCTCTTTGTAAGGGATATTCGACATCCAATCAAATAATATTTACATATCACAAAAGACATTATTCTGAGTTTCGATAACAAAAACCATTAGGTTAAAAAAGTGGTCTTACTTATCAGTAAAAAGCAAATAATAGAGAAGTTATAAGCTTTCCTTGATCACAATCTTCAACCATTGACCAAAACCCAAACCGAATTAACCATTGAAAAAAACCACTTTGTCGTGGCATGGAGCTTGCCGGAAAAAAAAAAAAAAAAAAAAAAAAAAAAAAAAAAA
>JXCR01079994.1:4979-21537 GCA_002079205.1 Phalaenopsis hybrid cultivar
TTTTAGTCTGTCAACATAGAGTCCCCAATTTACACTCATTACAATTTATCTTCCTATTTATTTGCACTAACCTAAGGACTACTTTTCCTTCACACTATAGGTTTTTGTGGTATTCACTAGTTGTTTGAAGTCATAGCCCTTCTAGATCATTATGAGTTCACAACAAATTTTAACATCACAAATGACTAATTTACAAAGTAAATTAAGTACAGATGAAATACCATCACATTCCATAAAGTATCAAGATTCTACTTTAATTTAAACCCTACACATGCTGCTAATCCAATACAGGAGGAAGGAGAAAGGAAATTACTCAAATTGCATGAAGAAAATAACAAGACACATCATCTTATAACACATCAAATTCATATACTATGAAATAATTTGATACAAGGCAATGTAAACACAATATACTTATCTTCTTCCCTGAGAAATGAAGAAGAACTCCACCCCAATGTGTTCTCCTTGCAATCATACAACAATTCCTTACACCTCTCACAGATTTCAAAGTAAAATACAGAAAAGAAAGAAAATCTCTCACTTTTTCTTGAATTCTTTGTAGTGCTCTATGCTTCCTTGACTTCTCTAATGTTCTCTTCCTGTTGCTGCCATGAATCTTTCCAAAAAAGCCTTCATTTCGTGTGAAAAACTGTTGGAAAACCTTCCAGGCAGTTATGGCGCCTAAGCGCCACCCCCTCTGTTGGCTGTTATTTTGAACAGGCGCCTAGACGCCAGTATGCGGTGCTTAAGCGTCGCAATCTCTGGATTCTGATGCTCAGGGGCCAGAAGTTGGCGCCAGTTCAAAGATCAGCTCCTTGCTTCAATTCGCTCCGTTTCACTCCGTTTTCACTCCAATTCACTCTATTTCTTCGTCTGTTATACCTGCAACCAAAACATGAAAATACCTTTTTTTAATTTGCAATTTCATTAAAAAACATGTGCTAAATGTAGAAAAATTGAGCATGCTAAATGACATATCACATAGTACTAGCACGGAGTTCTCCAAAAACCTGGAGCTCATGCACCAAATATAAATCAGTGCTTTCATTCAGAAAATCCTAAAACAAGTGCCAATGTGCCTAAGCTAAGAGTAATGCTAGTTTTTGTAAGTCCTCAACAAACTTGAAGTTTTTCACTTTATAGAACATTTAAAGAGGCCGCAATAGCATTCAAATCTTCTAAAAGCCAAATGGAAACCATCACAAATCACAAGCATCTCAAAGCCATACACACGACCATCACAAGTCACCACACAACACAAATCACAAATCACCACAGATGCAACCATTACAAGTCACCACGCAACACAAATCACAAATCACAAATCACCACAGACGCAACCATCACAAGCTTCTCAAAGCCAAATGGAAATGATAAACCAAAANTAATTCCTTACACCTCTCACCAATTTCAAAGTAAAATACAGAAAAGAAAGAAAATCTCTCACTTTTTCTTGAATTCTCTGCAGTGCTCTATGCTTCCTTGACTTCTCTAATGTTCTCTCCTTGTTGCTGCCATGAATCTCTCCAAAAAACCTTCATTTTGTGTGAAAAACTGTTGGAAAACCGTCCAGACAGTTATGGCGCCTAAGCGCCACCCCCTCTGTTGGCTGTTATTTTGAACAGGCGCCTAGGCGCCAGTATGCGGTGCTTAAGCGTCGCAATCTTTGGATTCTGATGCTCAGGGGCCAAAGTTGGCGCCAGTTCAAAGATTAGCTGCTTGCTTCAATTCGCTCCGTTTCACTCCGTTTTCACTCCAATTCACTCTATTTCTTCGCCTGTTATACCTGCAATCAAAAACATGAAAATACCTTTTTTTTAATGTGCAATTGCATTAAAAAACATATGCTAAATGTAGAAAAAATTGAGCATGCTAAAAGACATATCACATAGTACTAGCACGGAGTTCCCCAAAAACCTGGAGCTCATGCACCAAATATAAATCAGTGCTTTCATTCAGAAAATCCTAAAACAAGTGCCAATGTGCCTAAGCTAAGAGTAATGCTAGTTTTTGTAAGTCCTCAACAAACTTGAAGTTTTTCACTTTATAGAACATTTAAAGAGGCCGCAATAGCATTCAAATCTTCTAAAAGACAAATGGAAACCATCACAAATCACAAGCATCTCAAAGCCAGACACACAACCATCACAAGTCACCACGCAACACAAATCACAAATCACCACAAATGCAACCATTACAAGTCACCACGCAACACAAATCACAAATCACCACAGACGCAACCATCACAAGCTTCTCAAAGCCAAATGGAAATGATAAACCAAAAAAATCTCACAAAAAAATCAATTGCACCAAAATCGAGCGTAACTACTTACGAAGCACTGCAACAGAAGATCAGAGAGAGGATGGCGGAGAAGGAGAAAGACAGAGATCGAGAGAGACATTTGAGAGGGAGAAGGTAGCGATCTAAGAAAAATGGGAGGAGGGCACGGGAGGTATCTTTCCTTCAGCGAACGCGGGCCGCAGGGGGATCCCCCGTTNGAAGAAAAATGGGAGGAGGGCACGGGAGGTATCTTTCCTTCAGCGAACGCGGGCCGCAGGGGGATCCCCCGTTCGATTTTAGTAAAAAATTTCGACGGATTATTTAAGAACACAGTGCATACGCGTTTTCCAAACAGTCTCTTCTGCGGTTTGCAACGCGAGCAATAAGCTCCCTCAAACGCACCCTAAATGAAATAAAAATGAACATTATTTTTACTCACAAATAAACTCATTTGTTGTTAAACAAAAATGTTTGATATCAAATTTGATAAGCAGCCATATCATATATGATATACTCTTTAAATCAATTTCGATTAACTAGAACTTATATAATTATATATTTAATATTAATTTATTACCATATCAATGATATTTTAGGATTAATAATGATATATTATTTTAATAATATCAATTTATTAATTAACAGAGTTTNATCATATCATATATGATATACTCTTTAAATCAAATTCGATTAACTAGAAATTATATAATTATATATATAATATTAATTTATTACTATATCAATGATATTTTAGGATTAATAATGATATATTATTTTAATAATATCAATTTATTAATTAACAGAGTTTAATAATTAATACATTATTATCCATACTATTCAATAAATCACATTTTTTAATATTAATTAATAAATCACTGTATAAATATATACTATGTTTTTATTAATCCTATAATTCATATTAATTGTTTAATATTATATATACTTAATCTTTTTGTTTATCTATGAATCATAATCTATTCAACACTCAATAACCTTAGGCCTCAACTCATCTTTTTGGCTTTTCACCATTTTACCTTGTCCATGCCCCTTTTTCCTTGTTCACAGTTTCCTTTCTCATTTCTCATGGTGTTGATAATCCACAAATGATAGTATAAATACAATGAAAATGATAATAAACATAATTATATTTTTTAGCTATTTATTTATTTTAATTATTAAAATTGTAATTAATGAATAAGCTAATTAATTTAATGCAACTCATTTTTTTATTTTAATGAATTAACTTATTAGTACGTATTTTTGTTATTTGATTACAAGAGAGCTTAATTGCAACTGATATGTTATGTGTAAAATAATTAGATGCTAATTCAAAATTTATTAAATTGTTTANATTTTTAATGAATTAACTTTTTAGTACTTATTTTTGTTATTTGATTACAATAGAGCTTAATTGCAACTGATATGTTATGTGTAAAATAATTAGATGCTAATTCAAAATTTATTAAATTGTTTATTTATTTAAATTTATTTGTAAAATCATTTGTTAAAAATTTTCTATAAAAACTCAAATACTTATTTGAATTTTTATCTTGTTTATTAACTCAATTAAATATTTGTTTAATTGACATAAACAAACCACNGATTTATTTGTAAAATCATTTGTTAAAAATTTTCTATAAAAACTCGAATACTTATTTGAATTTTTATCTTGTTTATTAACTCAATTAAATATTTGTTTAATTGACATAAACAAACCACNCTCGAATGTGCTTGATAAAAACTCAATCATGTTTGTTTAAATTTATAAATAAACAAGCTTGAATATCTTTTAAAAGCTTGAAGATTAAGGGTCTGTTTGGGGAAGCTGCAGCTTATTCAACTTATCCAGATAAACTGCTGTTTATCCTGATCAGCTGTTGATTAGCAACTGATCCGGATAAGTTAGTTGGCTGTTTGATTTGTGCGTTTGGAAAATAGCTAATATGTAGCTGTTTCTTAATAAATGATCATTTTGCCCCTGGTCTGGATAAGCAGCTATCTGTTTGGTCTGTGCGTTTGAAAAATAACTGATTTGCAGTTGTTAATGGATAAATGACCATTCTGCTACCGTACAGTTGTGTTGTTTGCAACAAAATTATTTCGGCTATATATTTTATAGTTTAGAACAAAAAATATTTCATAATAATACCAAAAAAGGATACACATCTCACTTAATAGTGAATACCAAGAAACATAAAAAAAAAGAAAATACATATTAAAATTACAATTAAAAGTATGATAACATTCATTTTAAAATACTAAAGCATATCACGATCAACATTGTCTTGTAGGGAAATCGTCGGACCCCGATTACTATTGGTAGTGGAATCTAGCGGAATTTCTGCCCACTGCGGGCACCTGTAGAACTGGCGTCTGTAGCTATGTGTCTGGCGTGACCTGAGTAACAAAGACGACAATCCGCAGTGACATAGTGACCACTAGTAACTCTACGGTATATCTAGTGATATTGAGATGAAATATTATATTTAAAATGAGTTTTATAAATTATATCACTCAAGATTTACCATGATTAAATACTATTCACTAGGTATAAATGCAAGTGTAGGTGTAAATCAACTATCATTTTTAAATAAACATGTTATAAATAGGAGAATATATCTTCTTTACCCTCTTCCAAGTGCATAAAGAAGTTAGATAAACTAGTTTCAATTCTTTAAACTCTAGATTACATTGATTACCATTCTAGTCTGTCACCCTAGAGTCACCAAATCATGCGCTCAATTTGGCTAACCTAGCTTTAATTTATTAAATTCTAGATCAAATTGATTAGGATTTTAGTCTGTCAACATAGAGTCCCCAATTTACACTCATTACAATTTATCTTCCTATTTATTTGCACTAACCTAAGGACTACTTTTNAGTTGCATTGTTGTAAGAAAATAAGTGGTTGTCCTCAAGCCTAATTTTAAATCTAAATAGACCAAAAGGAGGGTGTAGTGTTAACCCATAAATCTCAAGAACCACGATCTTAGATTCAACTTTAGATAAACCAATCCTACATATGCATTAGCTATGCTCATCTAGAGCAAACTCGGTTCAAAATGCCTCTAGCAGGCTTACTCATGAGTAACAATTTTACNCACTTATTAACTACCATGTTAAAGATATCAAATCAGTATATATTGTTGATTCAATTAAGGCTTATATAAGACATAAGCATGTATTC
Source organism: Phalaenopsis hybrid cultivar (assembly GCA_002079205.1). Taxonomy (NCBI): domain Eukaryota; kingdom Viridiplantae; phylum Streptophyta; class Magnoliopsida; order Asparagales; family Orchidaceae; genus Phalaenopsis; species Phalaenopsis hybrid cultivar. The sequence continues at coordinate 10,448 of JXCR01079994.1, forward strand.
ATTATATAATAAGAGATTAATAAATGGAAGGATACGGGGATTTTTCTTTAAATATTAGTGGGGGGAATTTCTCTTTTTGAAATCACCAATGGCTTTGTAAAACTAATATAAATTATTATTATTAAATAAAACATATTTCATTTATTTTCAATAATAAACTAATTAAGAGTAAATGTTTAGGAGTGTGTGCCTTAAAAATTTCTCTCTCTCTCTCTCTCTCTCTCTCTCTCTCACACTCTCTCTATTTGTGTGTGTAAGAAAGAGAGAGGAGAGAGAGATTTCCTTCAAAAGATAATAAAAACAAAGTTTTCATAAGTACAGTCCACCCATGATTAAATATATTCCAAACTTGATGCTAGGGAACATTTAATTGAGAAATTTAGCAAGTGTGTCCTCATTCAATAAGAAGAGCATAAGAAGTGTGCATTCAAAAGAATGATAAAAACTCAAAAGGATCAAACAGATGAAAGGCGACAAGAGCAATAAAATAATGAAGTGGCTAGTGTTTAGAAACAATAGAAGAAAGTAAGAAATTCTCTGAATGACCTCAATTAAAGTTTAGTTGATTAAACGTGTCAAAAAGAAGATGCATGAGAGAAAATCAAGGGCTTATTATCCTCCAAGGGCGGTGCATAAAAGGAAGAAAGGGAATTATAGTATTCTAATGAATAATGTCAAGTGTATGTGATCTAATAATTCATTAAAGTATTATTATCAAAACAGGTAATGACTTTATGTTAGTTGCAGAAGGAATTAACCCAAATGAACTAGACATACATTTCCACAATAACTTGTAACAAAAGGCTCAAACTAGACTCTCAATATCCCAAAAGGTATTTGCTCTGAATGACATGGAGATGGGAACTTAACACTATATGATAATTAGGAGAACCCCCAAGTCAAATCATACATGACCACCCGAGGTGAACGTCTTCCAAGAGATAATGCAATCACATGCTATGAATGTTGCATAACCCTCCCTAGTCTTTCAAATGTACCTCAGATTACAAGAACTTTATTGATATATAATAAGCTCATGACTTTCAAAATCTTAATATGTTCACATATCATGTCGTAGAATGATGGTCAAGTGGTAAGAAAGTTTAAAAGATTTTCATCTTTTTAATAAAAATTTTAGCCATTATCCAATAAATCCTTAATTATTGTTAGAAAAAATAATAAAAGGGGCATATATAATACTATATGAGCTTTTCTTAATAAGCTTATCACTAAATATAAATATTGAAAGGCTTTATTATCAATCAATGCGGTTCTTTATTAACTCATTATGACATCTTTTATTACAAAATTTAAATAAAATATTATCAAGATGCAAAAACATCAATAACAACAAATGCAATGCAAATTATAGGATGAGTATACATGGTTTAAAATGGAAGCGTGCAAAATGTATAAATACTTACCTTAAGCGGAGTTAAAATGCACTCAAGCAAGCCATAAAACAATGTCAATTTGTAGAAACATCAATTTATAATAGCCAAATGATCATGAAATCATAAAAACTTTAGTTGGATAATCATAACAACCCAAAAATGTGCAAAGAAAAATGTTTTGGAATAAACAAGTCAATTTTTTTTTAATTTTTATCATCCATCCCTAATTATTACAAAATAGATATAATTTTTCATAAAAATAGAAAGCTAGATCTAGCACTTAAGATTGTCCATAAGAAATTTTTACAGAAAAATGGATGATCAAGTAAAGATAGATTAGATCAAATTTCAATCAAGATTGATGAGCTTGATTTAATGTATATTTTCTCAAGAAGAAAAAGTGAGGCTTCATGGACATTTACTCCATCATAGAGAATGAGTTTAAACTTGCAAGAAAATGAGAAGAAAAGGTAAATAAAATAAAGGGGGACATCACAACATTCTATTTGGTTCGACATATCAAATAAAGTCTGCTATGAAGGAGAGAACTAGTTTTGATGATGACAGAAAATATGGTCTGCATAACAAAATTGGAGGAGAATAGTAGTCTGGCGATAGCCACCAAAAGATGAAATAACTAGCCAAAGATAGCTCATGAGAATGACATTAAAATGTGACAGAGACATTGTCTTCCAAAAGGGGATGTTCCTGCATGGAATTTTTTCGAAGTGGCCACATGAAATTATTATAGTGACCAAACCGATCGATAATGATTATGAGTGTGATGAGGGATGACATGCAAAGTCTTTTACAAGTCAAGAAGATGAATGCCAGATGAAAATAAAAAGATGACTCCAGATAAATGTGTTATTGCAATTCTATTCAAGGTCCCAAATGATTTGAACATTTTAGAAATGAAGAGAGTTGGGAGGCCATCCTTGGTATGGCTAAAAAGGTTTGCTCGTGATACACATATCAAGTGAATCTCAAACTAATCTTTACTATGTAGGACTGGCTTAACGTAATATTTTTTTTGAAATCATGAATGGTTTAGTAAAACTAATATAAATTATTATTATTGAATAAAGTATATTTCATTTATTTTCAATAATAAACTAATTAAGAGTAAATGTTTAGGATTGTCGCTCCTAAAAATTTCTCTCTCTATTTGTGTGTGTGTGTGAGAGAGAGAGAGAGAGAGAGAGAGAGAGAGAGAGGAGAGATTGTTATTTGAGTTTCGAGTAGCAAATTATATAATATATAAAGCATTGCCTAGCAAATTCTTCTATATGAAGGATTTTATTTTTTTATCAATGCTTCCATGAGTGCAAGCCCATGATTAATTATCCCTCCATTCATAAAAAAATGCCGAGTTAGGGAGAAAAAGATTATCACCTGTAATTAATAATAGATTGTAAGAATATGGTGATTAATCAATTATGATTCTATGATTATGTCATCTAGGATTTTTAGAGACCATAATTTTACAGAGAAAATGTCTCTGACGATATGATGATATGATTGTTGTCGCCAAACTTGGGTTGATTAAAGATAAGGGGAAAAGTTTGCTTGAAGAGCAAATTTTAAGATTATTACTAGTTAATGATCATTTTATTAACTAATGAGTAGCATCAAGGCTAAATCCTTCTTCTCATTATTATTGTGCCTATTAGAAGTGGATGATTGATGTATAGATAGCTTTAGCTGTTGTTTGGAACTTATTCTTAGACTTCGGGAATGATGATGATGATCAAGGTCTATCTCCTAAGGATGATTCATGATTGTACATACGATTTAACATTTTTTGCACATTTTGGTGGAGATATTGGCTCAGGGCAATACACTCATTTAATGACCCCATACATGATATGAGAACATTAATGTTATCACTTAAAGGTATATGAATCAAAGATAATGATTCTTCTAATCAAAATAGACTTTTGACTTTATAATGAGCTATCATAATTTCATTCAATATTAGGGACCATTTACCTCTAAAAGTAATTAGATATAAATAGTGTGTGTAACATGTTTGTTATATCAAAATGGGAGTCCATATCAATGTTTTAATGAGAGACAATCTTTCAAGGATGCCTCAAAATATATTATGAGCCATTTATCTATCACTCTTAGTCCTTATAATCAATAAATTTTCAANTGTTGCATTGATGTAAGAAAATAAGTGGTTGTCTTCAAGCCTAATTTTAAATCTAAATAGACCAAAAGGAGGGTGTAGTGTTAACCCAAAAATCTCAAGAACCACGATCTTAGATTCAACTTTAGATAAACCAATCCTACATATGCATTAGCTATGCTCATCTAGAGCAAACTCGGTTCAAAATGCCTCTAGCAGGCTTACTCGTGAGTAACAATTTTACCTTCGGAACAAAAACCTAATTTTCTCTCTCTCTTTTCTCTCTCTCACACATTTCCTTCCAAAACCTTATATATTGTAACTATCCTTTAAATTAAAACTTATCCAGTCNATGAGTAACAATCTTACCTTCGGAACAAAAACCTAATTTTCTCTCTCTCTCTCTCTCACACATTTCCTTCCAAAACCTTATATATTGTAACTATCCTTTAAATTAAAACTTATCCAGTCAATTTATAAATTTCATTTATTGTCCTATCAATTTAGATATGTGATTTGGATAAGCTCATGAGAGAGAGAGAGAGAGAGAAAGAGAGATTATCAATATATATAATAAGTTGATGCATCTAAATTACCAACATATTTGAAGAGTGTATACACATACACACATGCANGAGAAAGAGAGATTAGCAATATATATAATAAGTTGATGCATCTAAATTACCAACATATTTGAAGAGTGTATACACATACACACATGCATACATGCATAGATACACACACACACACACACACACACACACACACACACACACACACACACACACACACACACACACACACACACACATATATAATGGGAGTCCACATCAATGTTTTAATGAGAGACAATCTTCCAAGGATGCCTCAAAATATATTATGAGCCATTTATCTATCACTCTTAGTCCTTATAATCAATAAATTTTCAATCCAAATTATAGCTAATTAACTAAAATTATTTCTAATTAAACATCAATAAGCTTAAATTTTACCCAACTAAGTCTACATAAGCAAATATTTACATGATCATGACCAAACCGCTTACCTCTTTTTTGGGAGAGTTGGCTTTGAAGAAGCCTAAAATAATAAAAAAAAAGAATATAAAATTCTATGAGATTTAAAGTAAACGCAATGTGTGAGCTAATACAAGATAAATTTAAAATATATTGTTGAGATTTCCTTTAAATGATTATAAAAAACANACTTACCTCTTTTTTGGGAGAGTTGGCTTTGAAGAAGCCTAAAATAAAAAAAAATAAAAAAAAGAATATAAAATTCTATGAGATTTAAAGTAAACCCAATGTGTGAGCTAATACAAGATAAATTTAAAATATATTGTTGAGATTTCCTTTAAATGATTATAAAAAACAAAGTTTTCATAAGGACAATCCACCCATGATTAAGTATATTCCAAATTTGATGCTAGGAAACATTGAATTAAAAAATTTAGCATGTGTTCTTCATTCAATAAGAAAACCATAAGAAGCATGTATTCAAAAGAAAGATAAAGACTCAAAAGGATCAAACAAATGAAAGGCATCAAGATCGATCAAATAATGAAGTGGCTAGTGTTTAAATACAATAAAAGAGAGTTTAAAATTTTCTCTAGAGGACCTAAAATAAAGTCGAGTTGATTAAACTTGTCAAAAAGAAGATGCATAAGAGAAAACTAGGGGCTTATTATCGTCCAAGGGCGATGCATAAAAATAAGAAAGAGAATTATAATATTCTAAAGAATAATGTCAAGTGTATGGGATCTAATAATTCATTAAAATATTATTATCAAAAAAGGTAATGAATTTATGCTAGTTGCAAAAAAAATTAACTCAAACAACCACACTTACATTTCCACAATAGCTTATAACAAAAGGCTCAAACTAGTTTCTTAATATCCCAAAAGGTATTTGCTTTTGAATGACATGGAGATGAGAACTTAACATTATATAATAATTAGAGATAGCCGCCCCCAAGTCGAATCATAAATAACCAACCAGGTTGTATGTCTTTCAAGAGATAATACAATCACATGCTATGAATGTTGCAAACCCTAGTCTTACATATGTACCCCATATTACAAGAACTTCATTGATATATAATAAGCACATGACTTTCAAAATCTTAATATGTTCACATATCATTTTGTAGAATGATGGTCAAGTGCCTATAAAGTTTAAAAGAGTTTCATCTTTTTAATAAAAATTTTACTCAATAACCTTTTTTTTGTTTATTCAATAAATCTTTAATTATTGTTAGAAAAAATAATAGAAGGGGCATATATAATGCTTTATGAACCTCTATTTAATAAGCTTATCACTTAATATAAATATTGAAAGGCTTTATTATCAATCAAAGTGGTTCTTTATTAACTCATTATGACATCTTTTATTGCAAATTTTAAATAGCATATTACCAAGACGCCTAGACATGAATAACAACAAATGAAATGCAAATCATAGGATAAATATACATGATTTAAAATGCAAAAGTGTGCAAATGTATAAATACTTACGTTAAGCGGAGTTAAAATGCAATCAAGCAAGCGATACGACAATGTCAATTTGTAGAAGCAACATCTAATTATAACGGCCATATGATTATAAAATAAAATAAAATAAATAGTCAAATAGTCATAACAACTTAAAAAAGTGCAAAGAAAAATACTTTGTAACGAACAAGTCAAATTTCTTTAATTTTTAACATCTATCCCTAATTATTAAAAAAATAGATATAATTTTTTATAAAAATAGAAACTTAGATTTGACACCTAAAATTGATCCCTAAGAAATTTCACAGATGAATGAATAAGTAAAGACAGATTAGATCAAACTTCAATCAAGATTGATGAGCTTGATTTAATGTATATTTTCTCAAAGAAGTAGAAATTAATCTGTTGATTTGACACTTTCATTGGCTTTAATACAATTTTTAAATCCATTGTTTATCATGTTTTGTTGATGTTTATTGATATGAAAAAAAATACTAATATGCTTCAATCTCAGCAAAAAATTTAAAAAAAATAATAAATCTACAAGTTAGTAGTGGGTGGCAACCAAAAGGAGTCAATGGTTTTGAAGTTAAAGTAGTTAGAGAGAAGGAAGAACAATATCTAGTTGGTTTTTCTATCATTTCATTGAGTAAGAAGAAAAAGTGTGAGGCTTCAAGGCCATTTACTCGATCATAGAGAATGAGTTTAAACTTGCAAGACAATGAGAAAAAAAGACAAGGTAAATAAAATAAAGGGGGGAAACACAGCATTTTATTTGGTTAAACATATCAAATAAAGTCTGCTATGAAGGAGAGAACTAGTTTTGATGGGGCGGAAAATATGGTTTGCATAGCAAAATTGGAGGAGATTGGTAGTTTGGTTATAGCCAACAAATGATGAAATAACTAACTGATGAGAACTCATGAGAATGGCATGAAAACGTGAGAGACCGTCTTTCTAAAGGGGATGTTCTTGTCATTGAAATTTTTCCATGCTAGAAGTGGCCACATGAAATTATTATAGTGACCAAACTGGGCTATGATGAATGTGAGTGTGATGAGGGACAAAATGTGAAGTCTTTTACAGGTCAAAAAGAAGAACGCCAGATGAAAATAAAAAGATGACTCTAGGTAGATGTGCTATAGCAATTCTATTCAAGGCCCCAAATCATCTGAACAATTTAGAAATGAAGAGAGTTTGGGAGGCCGTCCTTGGTTTGGCTAAAAAGGTTTGCTCCTAATACACATATCAAGTGAAGCTCAAACTAATCATTACTATGTAGTAGGACTGGCTTAACGTTATATATATTTTTTTTCAGAACTCAAGTTTAAACAAACTAGCACAATTATAAACCAAAAAAACCAAAATTCAAATTGAGGCATGTGAAAAGATTTGATGGCACTAAAAAATGAGATAATATAGTTTCCCTCACATCTAAAACCTATTTATAAGAGTTTTAAAATGTCGCAAGAACACCATTGGTGTGCATCCACTTCTTTTTTCTTTATTAAACGACTCTACTTCTTTGTTAATTCATAAACATATAGATTTGTGATCCTGACATATTCCAAGCCACCCTTCTTGATAGAAAGTGAAAATTAAAGAGGAACAAATGATGTTGACAATCATGTAGGAGGCTAAAACAAAGATTACATTGGAGGACCATGAAAAAATAAAAAATAAAAAGTGACGAGCAAAGAGATCACAATGAAGGTGACAATGTAAGAGTTATGGTGCATGTGGCAACAAAAGAGGCTACAACAAGAAAAACTACAGAAGCAGCCATCATGAAAGAAGTTGTCATATTAGCAATGAAGGGGTTGGCAATAAGGGGAAAGACTATATTGGTCACCATAAAATGAGGGTAGAAAAAGACTAGTTACGATAACAAAGGTGCTCAGAATAATAATTATAAAATTTGATACATTAAAAGTAGAGGAGACATGCATTCATAATTTAGTTGCAATGAAAGAAATAAAAGAATCAATAGTGTCAATGATAGACTACTATAACCCTTAGGTAAAGTAACCATCATCCAGTTTTATCAAGTTTCTTAAGGTATCTTAACCACAATAAGCTCTGATTTTGCCCTTAGATGCTACTACTAGCTATCACCAAGGGTAATATCAACTTAAACAAGGAGATGGTGGGAAAGTGGTCAACTCCATGGGAAGAAGGTGACTAGTAGGCAACCCCTAGACATAGCTTTGACAGAGATCTAAATCATTAGATCGCTCCCACCAACAATACGATCAACAATCTCAACTAACCCATCAAATAAGAGTTATGGAACGACTTGATGTTATCATATTAACCATAAAGGAGTCGAATGAGCGGTCAATGGTCACAATGAGTAGTGAAAAAAACTATTCACGTGCAAGAAGGCAATAGTCACAAGACAGTATTGGGCAATAATTTTCATTGAGGCTCTATTGTAATTAATACATCTGTGACCATAAGGAGATCACATAAAGAGTTAAGAGAAATATTATTGATCATCATCAATATTCTCACTGTCATTACATTTCATTTAGAAGTGACACCTAAAAACTATTAGCTAATCGAAGATTGATAACAGTTATTACCATTAATAGAGACATACAAGGTCGAACCTACCAAATGAGTAAGATTGAAGAGTAGAGGGAATACATTAAATTCAAGGACATGACATATTGAGTTTAGCGTTCTATCAATCATTCCTAATCATCTTGGCTTGCCCTACTGAATTACCAACAAGAGTGGTGCTTGGGATCCTGTTGACAGTGTAGAGAGGCCACCTCCATAATCGAGTCCTACCATATGAATCAATCGGGCTTGCATTCAAAGCATAAAACTCAAGAGGATGAGTTATCTTCAATCCAAACACCTACTAGGATCTTGTCACTCATCTAAGTTGGTCACATTTGACAAAAAATCCCTTGACCTTTTATCTATCAACTTTCCTGAGTCAAAAGGCCAAGGATTTTTGTCAAAAAATGACATTGGAAAAAGAAAAAACATAGCATATTATAGAAGAAACTGTATGTCAGGGTCATCATCATAAAAAGTTTATTTTATTGATACAATTTGATAGATAAAGTGTGTATCTACTAATTGATAGTATAGTTGAAAGTGCCGCGAGCTTCTCTTAAAATGGAAAAAATGGTTTCATTATTTGAAGATTTTATCATCAGGTCCAACCACAACAGAATTACTGATTGCTGCTGTAGGGGTCATAATAATGATTTTTGTGGAGGAGAAGATTTGGAGATTTCGTCATACATATTTGCAATTGCTGTTGCAAAATAAGCCTTCGCTTGCGGTCTCTTGATCTATTAAAACACAGTATTAGGGTGAGAAGGTCAGTGGTTTTTGTAAGAAAATGGTTAAAAAGTAGGAGCATTCACATACATACCACCTAATTCACATTTTTTACATGTCTAATGCCTAAAGTTTGCTGTTAACATTTAAACCACCCGAATCTTTCATATCACATTAAAATACCACCATTTTAATTATAAAAAAAAGGTTAAATACTTTTCATTCATAGGTAAGGTGGTATATGTATGTAAAAATTGAACTTTAGAATGTTAGATATGTAAATACATAGGGGTTGAGTGGTATGTATGTAAATCTTTCTAAAAAGTAACCCAATAAAATGTCAAACGGTGAAGATAAATTGCCTTGAATGTTGGGGTGAGAAGGCCATTCTCCATGGTGAAAGGCTCCAGTACAAGTGTGACCGCTTTTGCAAATTCAAAACCTCTCAGCTGTTAAAAAAAGTGGAAATTTAGAAAATTTCTGCCAAAGATTCAAATTTCATAAGGTGAGAGTGAAAGGACAAATGAAGTAGGATAAAATAACCTGAGCTTGCTTTCCTACTTCGTCCATCTCAGCAAGTACAGCGGCTCTTGCTCTTGGATCAGAACACAGTTGTTCAAGATTGTCATACTGCAAAAATAAATAAGTTGAATCATTTCAGCGACAGAGTGAATAACAATAAAATCCGACAGATTAAAATTTTAATTTTAATTTGTTTTGGGAAATGAATAAATTGTATATCACAAATTCCTGTGATCTCAGGTACTAAAGCTTTCAGGCACTTGGCATTCTGTTTATATGGAGTTCCCCGTATCTCACTGCTCCAGCAACTGCAAGATATCACAAATTCCCACAGTCAAAATCTCCACNGGAGTTCCCCGTATCTCACTGCTCCAGCAACTGCAAGATATCACAAATTCCCACAGTCAAAATCTCCACCGGCAATGAAATCTTCCTCCAACAGCCACAATCACCTCTGGCAACAAAATCATCTTGAGAACATTACCCCACAAATCAAGCTCAGCCACATAGGAGCAGCTGACCACAAAATCCAACTGTCACAATCTCCTGCAGCAATGAAATCTTCCTCCAACAGACAAAACCTCCTCTGGCAATAAAATCCCTCCAATCATAACTCCACAAATCAAGCACAAGCACATAGAAGCAGCTGTGCGTAAATCAGTGAAGTGAATACTTGGTGGAAAATAACTTGATTTCTATGTGGGTGAATTCATCATNTAGCTGTGCGTAAATCAGTGAAGTGAATACTTGGTGGAAAATAACTTGATTTCTATGTGGGTGAATTCATCATAAAAGGATGAAACAAACAGGCGCGGGTATCATTGAAGGCTGTGAGGGAAGGCATCAAAGCTGGGGAAATGGGGAGTGAAAACTTGTTGAAGTGAGAGTGGCGATGTTGGTGTACTCGATACCAAAGATGGGGGCGCTCACAAAGATGAGGGTGGCCACGCAGTCCTTGCTAGGGGAGGTATTAGTTTGGAGAAGGGTGTCCACAATTTGTCCAGGGGCCATCATTAAATCGTTGGTGGGGAAAGGCATCGTGTAGGCTGCGTCTGCGGCGACAAGAGTGAGATTTTGTCCCTCTTTTGGGGATTAAAACCTGAAAGTGTTTTAAGGGATAGGTGGCACAGCAGTAGCGCTGTGACGAAGCTAGCGATGGGACAACGGATCTTGATAACGGGCTTACTTTTTTTAAAGGGGAGGTGTTATTGAGCCTATTATAATGTTTTGGGCCTCATAAATATAAATATGAGTG
>JXCR01080003.1:808-12484 GCA_002079205.1 Phalaenopsis hybrid cultivar
GTGTGTGTGTGTGTGTGTGTGTGTGTGTGTGTGTGTGCCTCAGCTGTGTCAATAATATATCCAATATATCTAAGAAAATCAAAAAGTAATTGTCAAGTTGTACAAAATACATTCCCAATACAAGATCCATAAGATGAATAGATTTTAGAATTATGAGGAACTAACAACTGCTTTTGTTACTCACCATATGATCCTAAGCATCAAGTTCATCGAGACTCATTGTTGTACTTTATTTCCAATATAGACTTCCCTAAGGACTCTAAAGGTACCAAAAAAAAGTTGAATAAAAGGCTTGATCTGCAAGAATAATTTTTGGACATGTAATGAATAATGAGCCATGTTTAATGGGAGGATAGCTAAGCAGGGCCTGCAAAATGAGTTAGTTCAATTTAATGTTGCAAATTCCTCCTTTTTGGACCTAGCTCCTTATAAGAAGGCCACCCTAATATACTAGTCCGTAAGTTTTAAACTTGATAAACATGGGAAAGCAACACAAAAAATACAATGGCTAGAACATAAACCATAATAATAGTTGTGGTACAAAAAACCTAACTACATCTTGATGAACCTTTTTTATTATTTATCAACCATAGTTCTCAAAAAATTGCAATCTAAATGATTAGATAGTGATACACCACAGTGATTATCTCAATTATGTAAGTCTTGATAATGGCTCCAGAAACTTGATTCGATCCCTAAGAACTTTATTATATTCTTAAAATTAGAAATTCTTCCACATTTGGGTTTCTCATGCAAATATACATATCATCGTTTCAGTAATATAAGACTCTATTGAGTCCGAATTATCGATCCCATAGAGAATAAGGTAATGACTCCTTTTAAGAAAAGTTATAGTCTACCACTTATTGTTCTTAGTTTGGAATGTCAATTAAGGTAATTTTTCTAACAAATAATCCTAAATTACAACACTAAGTCTAAAGCTATACATAACTAAATCAATTGGTTTGGTGAATATTAAGTTGTAAAAGTTGCCTATCTCTTGTGATTGCATAAGTGGATTGCATGATCGAATACTATGAAATGTTATTGTGGATAGTGACAAATAGGAACATATATATTGTTTACCCTCTTCTGAACATGTACAGAAGTTTGGTTAACCTAGTTTTAATTTATTAAACCCATGATTTAACCCATCAAATTATATTTCCATATCTATTTGCATTGTCTTAGTCTGCTTTCATTGTAGCCTACAAAACATTGTGAATACTCTTGTTGTTCTGCCAACGCTCTCTCGAGCCCAATGGATCACAATGAATTTTAACAATTCATATAGCCAGTACGAAAAGTAAATGAAACATAGAAGAATACTCATCATATTGAAATTAAAAACCAATCTTAAAAGCATTCTAAACATCCTAAAAATCTTACTTATTCATCACAAGAGAAAGGTAAAGGAAATCTACTCACAAACCATGAAGAACACCATAGAAATTCTCATCATTTAACAAGACAAATCTACTAAATATGTGTTTACAACAAATACAAGACAAATGGTAAGACGATACTTAGCTTTTTTCCTCTGAAAAGAGATGAAAAGTCCCTTCCAGAATGTATACAAATGCTCCCTACAATGCTAAAATGTTCTCCTTACAGATTTCTCTCAAAACCCTCTTCAATCTCTCAAGAAAAGTGGAAAATCTACAAACCCTAGTTCTACCTATGACACCTATGCCTTCCTTCACTTCTCAAGGACTTCAGAAGGGCCAAGTGCTTCCCTTGAACTGTTTAAATAGACCCCATAACTCCTAAGGTCATGCCGAAATAACTGTTGTAACTACCCAGAAACTAGCCAACGCCTTAGCACCACAGAACTGACGCCTAAGCGCAGACCTTTCAGTTTGACAGACTGGGTTAAATTATTTTTTGAATTTACAAATACATTGAATTTTTTTTTAAAATATTTTTAAAATCTCATGAATTTTATTTTAAATGTTACAAATGACCTAAAACATGATTTTTGAGTCTTCTCTGATTTTATTTATTTAGTTAGTTATTTTATATTTATTTGAAACTTAATATATTTTAATTCAAAAATTATAATAAATCCAAATAATCTCTAAATACCATGAAAACTTTTAGCAATTCTAAGAATGGGGTTCTAGAAAACCCTAAAATTTTCATGTCTTTTAAAGTTCAATTGAGTTTACTATGAATTAATGAGTTTGTTCAATTATTTAAAATTTATTTTTATTAAGATACTATAATGGTAAAAGTTTGGAGCAATTTGAATTTTAAATGAGTGAGTTTTATGATGTTTAAGATTGAAATGTATATTTGTAATTTTTGAAATTACGAGCATACCAATCGCTTTATTAACCGTTCAATTTGAGTTTGAAACTTCACTTCTTCAACTTTATTGATTACCTTGAGTCTTTAAATTGTCATGATTTCATTTTGACGAATTTGATTCAATTTTTCTTTCATTTTCTTTTTTAGTTATGTTTATTATTATTATATTATTATTATTATTATCCATTAATATTTTTTAATAAAAGATTATTATTTGCTCTTTTCATTTGTTTTCTATTTTGGTTAAAATTATAAAGGGTTACCTTATATCTAATTAACATCTTTTTCTGAATTTAATGATTATCTTATTTGTTTTTATATGATTTAGTTAAGGTTTAACTAAATTATTTAATTAAGCAAAACACACTGAAAATCACCATGCAGTTTTTACCCCATTGCATCCTCCTTATTTATCTTATTTTAGCATATTTTTTCTTTAATTTCTATGATTTTTATTTCAATAGTTATGAATTTTTAAAATTTATATATATTTTCTGATTTATTAAATCAATCTCCCTGGATCAATCAACCTCAATGTTCAGCAGCAAATTATGGTTCATTCAAAAAATTAAGCCCACTGTGCTGCAATCCCATTTGTCATCAAATGACTATTAATTAGTTAATAAACCGTGTGATTCCTGACCAGATGGACACACATGCATCCGACTTGGTTTTAACTGTCCATTCCCGTGCTTAAACCAAAAGGATCATCCGACCATTTCTTATATATCCAACGGTCAAATTTGAAATTTCAAATGGTCTTCTTTACAAAAGACCATATATTGAGAGCCTTAAAGCTTTGTTTGAGAATTTCCTCTTGTGCAGGGATGATCCAAGCATTGGCTGGTTTGGAATGATCATCTCTGTCCCTTAGCACAATCCTTCAAGAACAGCAGCAAGTTCCAAATGGTTTGATGCGGTTCTTAATCAAATGGTGATTTGTTTGTGATGTAGCAGTCGTTAGCTGGTTATGATTGGTTCAATGAAATGGTTCATGAGTTAACTAGATCTATGGACATTTGTACATCGAGTTTAAGGTTGAGTATCAGTATATTTCAGTTGGATTAGGGACAGTTTTGGGTTGTTTGGATGGCTGGATGTTTATGAAACATAGGTTGAATTGAGATGGGCTTGATAGCAGATTTTAGATAAATTTATGCAGCATTTATAGTGATTTAAATTAAGTTTATGAGCTGTTTGATGATCGGATTGAGACATCTTATCTTAATAGCACTTGCAATGAATTAGTGTTTGAATTTGACCAAGAGTTTAGGTTGAATAAGATGTGGATCTATGTAAGCTCTAAGTACTATTTTTGTATTGCAGATTGGGATACGAATTTCAGTGGAGTTTATATTGAATTAGTACTGAGTTGATTGCTGGTTTCAGGTAAGAATGTGAGCAACATTTGGGGATACATTTGATGGCATATTGGAAGCATATTTTGGTCAAACAATCAAAGCCCAATTTGTGTATGAATTAGTGGCTATTAATAGCAGCATTTGGATGTAAATTGTGCTGAAGTGACTGTAGGTTCAAAATTGAATTTTGGTTGGGATTTGAATGGATTTTGCGAAAACATAGTGGAGGATTTCAGCAAATTGTTATATTAGATTATCGGTTGATTTCAAATAATTATTTAGTGACAAGTTTGAAGCAAGAATCATGGCTGATTTGGGTTTAGATATGAAAAATGAATTTATTTCAGATTTGGGAAACATTTGATGGTTGATTTATTAATGGATTAAACGTAGGTTGGCATTGTTTTTTGGTGGTTATTTGATTTCAGATTTGACATTAGATTGGTTCTATCATGCTGGTTTTGGACATATTTTTGGATGAAATTTGGGGTAGATTTGTGAAGGTTTGTATGTGAATTTTAAGGCTAATTTGGATTGCAGGATTAAGGCTAAACTTGATTTAGATTAAGGTTGCATTGGTAATAGCTTTAGGTGTAGAATTGGGGTAAGATTTGATGTTGGTTCTGGAGTTGGGCTTAGATTCATGTGATTTTAAAAATTATTTAATTAGTTAAATTTGAGGTATATTTTATTTATATATGGTGTTTAAGCTTGACATGATTCGATTTAAATTTAATATTTATGGCTAAAATTAGATTATTTTAATTTTTAAATTTGATTTGAATTTGATTTATGTTTATTTTTTTTAGGATTATCTCAATCATGGTTCAAAATAAACATCAAGCCCGTTATGCCCGTTGTTAAACTAACAGATAGAGGCCTTATGGTGGTTATATTGGTCCCCATTAGTTCTCCCCTAGTTCGATTATGCGAAAAGGTAAGCCTAACCAACCTAGTCCTTGGGGAGAGCCAGGGGTCCAAAGTTGCTTATATTATGAAGTCAAGTCTTTGAGTTTAATGGGTCACCTAAAAGCATGTTCAACATACTTATAGGAGCACTCAACACATAGATTTAATGACTTGGCTATCATCAACTCAACACCAAACCATATATGTAAAGGATTAAGACCAAGTATAAATTAAACTAAAGAGAGTGAAGATTTGGTTTTGAGTTCTAATTTGGATCTCAACTATCAACTAGTCGTCAAGGTTAGGCTATATGAAAATACCTAGAGAAGATCCTAGGCTTTAATGAGGAGTTGGAAACGAGAGATAGACCTCATCCAAAAATGAGGTCAACACTAGGTTGATCGGTTCCTTGAAAGCATGTCAAGAACTTATGGGTTACTCAACTCATAATTTTCAATAACCTAATTATGATAAATTCAACATAATAAAGTATGTGTTAAAGATCAAGTTCAATATATTTAAAACTAAGTGAAGTGAAGATTTAGTTTTAGTTCTAATCTGGGTCTCAACCATTACTTAGTGCCCTAGGATAGCAACTTAGGAGCTCATAATATTATAACTTAGGCTCTGCAGATAAGTTGGCTAGAAAAGATATAGATGTCATAAGAAAATGAGATCAACAAACATGATCTTATAAAAAATTATATGAAAAAAAAAGATAAAGTACTGTTGGTGTAGAAGAAGATGAAAATCTGTAAANACAGATAAGTTGGCTAGAAAAGATATAGATGTCATAAGAAAATGAGATCAACAAACACGATCTTATAAAAAATTATATGAAAAAAAAAGATAAAGTACTGTTGGTGTAGAAGAAGATGAAAATCTGTAAAGGACTTAAAACGAGTGGTGAATGGAGATAAATTGAGATATAATTTTGAATTATTAAATAAATTTTTATTCTTTTTACTAAATAGTACGTTTGTTATGTTATAGAAATAATTAGGAGAATTTTAGGTGCTATGTATGAAAACAATCCTAACAAAATAAGTTCGCTAAAGAAGAAAAAAAATGCAATTGGCTTATTTGACTCACTAAGAAAAGAGAAATTAAAAGCCAACTATGAATAATTAAATTAACACATAGATCACAAACCCATCCTATGGTTGTTGAGATAATCATTCATGATAGAGGCGATAATCTCATCTTTTTTCAACAATAGAAGCAATAGTAAAGGTTATGAATAAAAAAATTAATGTAATGGAAAACAAAAAAAAATGTGAATTATCATAGGGATCACTTATAACCCAACTACTTGATGCTTGCAAAACCATGAAGTATNATGTGAATTATCATAGGGATCACTTATAACCCAACTACTCGATGCTTGCAAAACCATGAAGTATAAAGAGAGAAGCCTTAATGATGTCTGACATGAGTCAATTTTACGTGATTTTACCTACATGTTATCATTCTTTCTTACTTGCTTTTTCATCTCTTTTATCATAATTTTATGCTTGTGGATGGTTCTCTGTGCCATTTTACATGTTATAGGGTTCAAATAAAAAAAAAAATAAAAAGCAAAAAACATAGAAAAGAGTGTTGTTTGGCATGACCATACCAGATCTGGGCGTGACCACACCACAACTAGCATGACAACACTAGCTTTGGGCATGGCCAGTTTCAAACGTGGTCATACTGCTAGACCGTCGGATCTCATTTAGGAAGATTTATTCATACAAATTTTTGTTGGATATTTAAGGGGGAAGCTAGGCCACAAATAGAAGAAGCCTTGGTGGAGAGAAGAGTTGGAGACTATTGGAGAAGAAATTTTTGAAAGTTTTTCTTAGGTTTCCTCGTCATGTATTTGGCTTTAAGTCCTAAGGGTTTCTTCTACTTTTTCTTTGTATTGTTCTTATAAGCTTTAAGAGGTTATTGTATGAGAGAGAAGTTCACTACTTTGAAAGAGAAATTAAATCATTTTGTAAGTGTTTACTTTTTTAGTTTTCCATGTAACAATGGTTTTGATGGGATGATTTTCCAGTGTTCTTTCTATCATGAGTAGCTAAACTTTCTTTCACACCTTTGTAATTTATGGGATGTGTTTGTGGTTTTATTGAATGATTTCTTTCTCTATATCATTTTCCTGAAAAAAATCAGAATTTTTCGTATTTGTGTTGACCATAAAGTTCATTTACTCATTATCTAATCAATTAGGATGTTAACATATTTTGTGACCAGCGACTCCTACCCATTGCGCGAAGGAACAAAATGATTAACCAAAAAATTTGAATAATTATAGACATATTTTATTGGGATTTTGAAACCTAGAAAGGAAATCAAAACAAATTCACCAGATGTCATGAGGATTGAGGAAGTCTAGACTTCATAGATTTTTGCCTTCTTTTGACATAGACATGTGAATGAAGAGGAATTTCTCTCTCTGTTGACAACAATCATATTGGAGAAAGTCTAGAAAAATCACGAGTCACCACATTACCTAATTCACATGGGTGCGAGCCTCACATACCTTGAAGAACAATAAGATTTATTTGTCATTTTTTTCTTTCTTTAATGAGCACGTTATCTTTTGTTTTTGCTTTTAAGTAGAATTTAGGAAACTAAATTCTGCTTGTGATCATGCTAAATTAGGTTTAAAAGTTTAATGAACTAGAGATTTGCCAATAAGTATAGTTCTAAGCCCTTTCCTCATAGGATCGATACACAATACTCTTTAACCACCTTATTACTTGTGCAAACAACTTACTTCAAGGTAATTTTTGGCGCGTCATTGCCGGGAAAATGTGCTAAGAGAAATTTCTGAGTTTAGGAGAACTTTAGTTGAACTGCTGAGAATCTAGGTTTAACAATTTTGTTTTTTTTTATTTTCATTTATTTCATATATGTTTGCACTTATATTTTTGTGGTGTTTTCTTGCATGAGTTTAAAAATAAAAAAAGCTTAACAAATTTAATAAAAGACAAAAAAAATTGTTTTAAACTACAGATTGACAATCCCTTTGGAAAACCAATTTTTACCTTTTCAGGAGTATTTCAACCCATTCATGGCTAGCAATCACATGAATTTTTACTCTCTTGACGCAGAAGCTAGATTTCATCAAGCCATTTCTAATAACTATAACCCCAACTAGACTAATTACCCAAACTCTAATTGGAAAATTAATGACATTTGTGTAGAAAACCAACATTAAGGGAGAACACAAGCCAACTCTCCAGAAAAGTGGAACAACTGGGGCAATGACCACATTTGCCGAACTCAACCTTAGAAAATCACCTTGAAACCTTAATTTATGGATGATAATTTATCATTTGCTGAATTGAAAATAAATTTGAGGAATCAATCTAACACCTACACCAATACTTGGGCGAGCTACCCTTGGTTCAATTGGAATAACAATAACGCGAGTGTAGATAATCAGTAATAGGAGAGCTCCCAAGTTGATCTGTAGGAAGTCGGAACAACCAGGATAGTGACTATCCTAAAGAAAATGAGTATTTGGAGGAATTAGTGATAAAATTGGGGAAAGAGGTACAAAGCTAAGTTGATGCCCTTATAAACATAGAAAATAAAGTTGGGCAATCAGCTTACCTATTAAACAATGAACCACAAAGGATATTAGGGGAAATGGAGAGCCATAACATTGAACATGAAGAATTGGTCCCTGAAGAGCAGATTGAGTTGGATGGTTTCGGTTGGAAAATGATTGAGGAAGAATGTGCTCTTCTTTTTTTGGCACTCCCTTACATTTTGAGGAAGATAGTTGAGCCTATAATATCACACAAAGGAGTGTCGCAAAAAGATGAGTTGGGAGGCTGCCCTGGGTAAGATAGTGACCATGTAGAGTTAAATCTAGAACCTTAAGGACTTATGGAGAACCTAAGCAAAAAATTACGTGACATTGAATTATTTTATAAGGATCCATTTCATGCAACTTGTGAGGAAAACCCTGATATGCAAATAAGGGAATTAATTAGGATGAATTTTGATTTAGAAGTTATTCTTAAGACTGATCAACTTATAAGACCCTCTACATACTTTCTAAAAAGACTGCTATCGAATTGAAAGAGAAAAATTGTAAGAAAAATTAAAATTTGAGAATTTAGTAGGAATTCTAAGATAAAAAAAAATTGGGTGATTGATCGGGGTTTATTAAATTGGAATTTTGATCTTGGAGGAAGCCTTTTTCACCAGGCTCAGGATGTTAAACCAAACACTTTCTTGGGGGGCAGCTCAAGCATTATCAAATGTGTTAGCATGTTTTTAGTTTCTGCATTTGTTTTGAAATTTGTTTTGAAATTTTCTTTGAAATTTGCTTTGAACTTTGTTCTAAATTTTCATTTGAATTTGTACCTCTCCTGATTTATGAATTGTTACATATTTTAGACACTTGTATTCTGAGACTATTATGAATGCTCATGTGTTTACTCTTTCCTGCATTTGCTTGTTGTACCAATGTTTACTTTAACCTATATGTTACATATGTTATTGAAAACAATAAGTTTGGGTGGTAAGTATTTACCTTCTTACGTATCTAACAATAGTTAACATAAGACAGTAAAAGACTAAAAATGTTAAAATGGTAACTCTTCCTAAGAATTATAATTAATTCAACCTACTTATCAAAAGTTTCTTTTCTTTAAAGAGGATAAATGTAGTTTTGGAAAGATTAATTCAATTTTTCAATAATGAGATCTCAAAACTTAAAACTTCTAACAATAATTAAAGAAATCTCAAGATAGTTAAAAAGGTTTAATTAAAATATTGAGCAACCAACCAAAGATGTTTTAAGTTTTTTTTAGTATTTTTTAGATAAGTTAATGTTTTCTTAATTTTAAACTGAAAAGATAACATGAAGAAGTGACATTGAACAATCATTTTTGAAATTTATTATTTATGGGAAAGTAATTTTCATTTTATTTAAAAAAAAAGAAAAGAAAAAGTTGCTAAACTAGATATAGTAATTCTCAGAAGAGAAAAGGAAAGAAAAAAATGAAAAGAAAAGAAAAGAAAAGAAAAAGGAGAAAAAGGAAGAAGAAGAAAAAAGTGAAAATGTAAAAAGCACCGAGAAGAAGCTTGAGTTTGGCAGGGTCTTAGTTAAACTTAAGTGATAAAACTTTTACAAGGTTCTTTAATGAAACTCATTTATTGTTTACTTCATGAAAAAAGCTAAGTAGAATTAGCTAGTGAAATTACTTTAAAAAATTAAAGGTTAGATAAGATATTTTGATTATCACCAATTTAAGAAATTGTGGGATTTTCTAAGGACAAAATGAAGGGAAATAAAGAAAAGATCAAGTTATTAAACGTTAAGAATACTTGACCCTAAATGACATTTAAACACTTTTATTTGACTTCGATGAACAAGTTGAATAATTTAGAAAGCTAAAGGTGTAGCTATTCTAATCTCATGGGCCCCCAACTGAACTATAAGATTACTTGAGGATAAGTAATGAGGTGAGTTTGGGGGTATTGACATGAGTCAATTTTACATACTTTTACATTTATGTTATCAATCTTTTTACTTGCTATTTTATCTCTTTTAACATGATTTTATGCTTGTGGAAGGTTCTTNAAGTGACATTGAACAATCATTTTTGAAATTTATTATTTATGGGAAACTAATTTTCATTTTATTTAAAAAAAAGAAAAGAAAAAGATGCTAAACTAGATATAGTAATTCTCAGAAGAGAAAAGCAAAGAAAAAAATGAAAAGAAAAGAAAAGAAAAGAAAAAGGAGAAAAAGGAAGAAGAAAAAAAAAGTGAAAATGTAAAAAGCACCGAGAAGAAGCTTGAGTTTGGCAGGGTCTTAGTTGAACTTAAGTGATAAGACTTTTACAAGGTTCTTTAATGAAACTCATTTATTGTTTACTTCATGAAAAAGGCTAAGTAGAATTAGCTAGTGAAATTACTTTAAAAAATTAAAGGTTAGATTAGATATTTTGATTATCACCAATTTAAGAATTTGTGGGATTTTCTAAGGACAAAATGAAGGGAAATAAAGAAAAGATCAAGTTATTAAAAGTTAAGAATACTTGACCCTAAATGACATTTAAACACTTTTATTTGACTTCGATGAACAAGTTGAATAATTTAGAAAGCTAAAGGTGTAGCTATTCTAATCTCATGGTGCCCCAACTGAACTATAAGATTACTTGAGGATAAGTAATGAGGTGAGTTTGTGGGTATTGACATGAGTCAATTTTGCATACTTTTATATTTATGTTATCAATCTTTTTACTTGCTATTTTATCTCTTTTAACATGATTTTATGCTTGTGGAAGGTTCTTTGTGTCATTTTGTAGGTTAGAGGCTTCAATAATACAAAATCGAGTGAAAACATGCAAAAAAGTACTATTTGGCGTGACCACGCTAGATCTGAGGGTGACCATGCCTGTTTCAGGCGTGGTCACATCGTCAGACTGTCGATTCTCATTTTTTAAGGTTTTTTCATGTCGATTGTTGCTAGATCTTTTAAAGGGAAGCTAGGGCATGAATAAAATAATTCTTGGATGGAGGAAGAGTTGGNATGGTCATATCGTCAGACTGTCGATTCTCATTTTTTAAGGTTTTTTCATGCCGATTGTTGCTAGATCTTTTAAAGGGAAGCTAGGGCATGAATAAAATAATTCTTGGATGGAGGAAGAGTTGGAGAAAACTGGACAAGGAGTTTTTGA
This sequence comes from Phalaenopsis hybrid cultivar, assembly GCA_002079205.1. Classification (NCBI taxonomy): domain Eukaryota; kingdom Viridiplantae; phylum Streptophyta; class Magnoliopsida; order Asparagales; family Orchidaceae; genus Phalaenopsis; species Phalaenopsis hybrid cultivar. The sequence goes on from JXCR01080003.1 coordinate 12,081, forward strand.
ATGTTTTCGTAGGTCTCCTCTTCCTCACTTGGGGTTGAGGTCTTACGGTTTCTTTATATTGTTACATGTTTTGAGAGGTTATTGTATGAGAGAGGAGTAGACTACTGTGGAAAAGGAAACAAATTGTTTTGTAAGTGTTTACTCTTTCAGTTTTCCTTGCAACAATGGGTTTGAGGGATATTTTTTCGGTGTTCTTTATATCATGAGTAACTAAACTTTCTTTCACGCCTTTATAATTTTTGGGACGTGTAATGTGATTTTCTCGCATGATTTTTTCCCTTGTATCATTTTTTAGAGGAATTAGGGTTATTCATTGTTGTGTTAACCATAGGGTTTCATTTACCCCTTATCTGATAAATCGGATTGTTAACATATTTGGTGATCTGTGACACCTACTAGTTGTG
>JXCR01080004.1:12702-28041 GCA_002079205.1 Phalaenopsis hybrid cultivar
TTCGATTTGATCGAATGAGAGTTGCGACTGTTATGTTATAACTAAAGGGATTCTTTGGTTTATTATTATTATTATTATTTAATTTCTGTTATTACATTCTAACTGCAGTCATTTATATCAATTTTTATTTTCTTGACAGATATGTCAAATCCTTGGTTTAAATGGCATTGATTTGTTTTCTCCATCAGATGTTGTTGAGAAGCGAGACATTCGCAGAGTTTGCATGTGTATCCGATCTCTCTCTAAGAAAGCCAGGTCTAAGAAATTGAATGTAAGAGCTGCAGGATGCATTTCAAATTTGCTTTTTATTGTTTCGCACTTCTAGCTTAGTACCAGCTAACATGTTTACCCAAATGTCTAATACTGCATAATTTTTGCTCTACAGGTTCCAGATTTTGACTTTGTAACATATAACATTGCCATGCCCACTCGTTTGGTAGGTAGTATTTGCANGGGTATTAAAACCTTTTTCACCAATCATAAGCTCCACCTCACATGATTAATCGACTTTTAGAAAAGCGTTGTTTGGCATTCTAACTGATAGTATTACAAACATCGAAATGATATTCAATCACATCATTTTAGCCGATTCATTAGTTGTAAATGAGTGTGATGCTCTTGAATCAAATAATACTCTTACTGGTCTACTATGAAGATATATGATATCACATTAAACATTTAGAGTCATCTTATTAATATTTAAATTCTTGCTTATTTTATGTATGAAGTGACATGAATTTTATGTTGCTTGAAGTGTAGTGATTTGAAATTATTAATAGTAAAACATACCTATGATAACATCAGGGAGTCCTTCGTTTCCTGCTGCGAAATAGCATATATTCTCGGCTGAACATTCTATTGAGTTTGACCTGCATTTGGCACTGACCCTGAAGATTCGGCTGCCCTCGGTCTACCATAAGTCCTCTGAGGTGGTGTAACATTGCCTCTAGAATCAGTCGGAGCTCTCTAACCCAATTTAGGACAAGTCTTCGCCATATGTCTGATTGGGGACACCGAAAGCAAGTGTTAAATCCAAATAAAACTCACCCTTATGAAACCTTCCACATTTGTCACATTTCTTTGCTTCAAACTGAGTGTCAATGCTGCTGGATTTAGCCTTCTTATCACTTTTACCAATTGACTAAAAGGATTGCCTCTGAGAGCTTTGAGAAAATCTAATCCATTTGATTTTTTCTCTTCTGAATGTCCCTACTCCTCTGAATAGTCTCTAGATCCAGCTCAATCCTTCTAGCTCTCTCTACCAGAACAGAATAACCATCGATTCCAAGAGGAATCAATGGCTGTCTAATCCCATCTCTAAGTCAAGACAAAAATCGGTGGCACTTCGCCTCTGCATTAGGATTTAACTGAGGCGCATACCTTGAGAGCATGGTGAATTCAGCTTCATACCGCATAATGGATCGATGAACCTTTATCAATCGAATAAACTTGTTCTGCATTTGCCTCCTGGCGAATCGTGATACGGACCGAACTCACCCCACTTAATCATGTGACTGGCTCTACCCCCAAATTTCTCCTGTAGCTATCCACACCACCATCTTTTTGCTTCTCCCTCTAATGCAAATGTGCCATTGTAACCATCTTCTCAGGAGGACAAGACAATCCATTTAGGATCTTCTCCACTTTCAACAACTAGTTTTTAGCATCTAACGAACCTCCTCCTCTAGAAAAGAAAGGTCATATCGTGAAATAATTTCAGATATATATCCATCTGACCGTGTACATTGGAACTGACCTAAGTCTGAGAGTTTTTAATCAACTGCGTTACTACAGTTATCATCTCAGTAAATGCGTCAGTATTCATTGTAATCTACAGGGGTGCATTAACTTCTACAGTATTATCTCTAGCTTTGTCCCTTTGTTTTTTTATATGTTTGAAATAGCATAAGAAATATTATAATTATATACAATTTACTTCTCTATCAATATTACTTATGAAATTAAAGTAATCATCCTAATGGTTCTTTCAGATCATGATCAAACCTAATCACTCTGATATCATTTTTGTTACGACCCGACCCGTTGCTTAGAATCAACTAAAGCGGGTATAGCGGTCAGATGGTATTAACATCTAACTATCAACATTTTTAAAATTTCCAATACATTTAAAAGAGCCACTAATCTATAAATTACAATAAAATATAAAGCATCCGGAAACATTAACATCCAAAAACAACATCACAAGCTAGTAATAAATTGTTTGCTCCCTGCTTCTTCTCCATCGGTCGAGACTCGACCCGCGATGATTCCTTCACACGATCAACAACCTTGTAGTCCTTACTCATCTCGATTGTGGCTTCCTTTGCACACGAACCCGTATGACAAGTGATCGACGTCCTCATCTGCTTCCTTTGTAAGCAGGGCTTGACATCAAAGGTCGCAGCTCAAACCATGTAATCCCTCGACACCTCTCCTTCCTACTTCGACTTCTTCTTCTTCTTCTTCCTTCCTCTGCGTTAGCACACAGCGTCAACGTCTCCTCCTCCTCAATCGCGGCTCAGTTCAGGTAAGTCTTAGATTCCGCTTGACCACTTTCCTTCTTCTTCCCTTTGTTTTCTCCTCCTTCCTTGGGTTGGGCACGACGCTGCTCAGTAGCCGTAGTTCTTCCCTTTTTCTTCTCTTATGNAAGTCTTAGATTCCGCTTGACCACTTTCCTACTTCTTCCCTTTGATTTCTCCTCCTTCCTTGGGTTGGGCACGACGCTGCTCAGTAGCCGTAGTTCTTCCCTTTTTCTTCTCTTATGCGGCTTCCTTTCCTCTTCTTCGCGCGTTATGTTTCGATTTGATCGAATGAGAGTTGCGACTGTTATGTTATAACTAAAGGGATTCTTTGGTTTATTATTATTATTATTATTTAATTTCTGTTATTACATTCTAACTGCAGTCATTTATATCAATTTTTATTTTCTTGACAGATATGTCAAATCCTTGGTTTAAATGGCATTGATTTGTTTTCTCCATCAGATGTTGTTGAGAAGCGAGACATTCGCAGAGTTTGCATGTGTATCCGATCTCTCTCTAAGAAAGCCAGGTCTAAGAAATTGAATGTAAGAGCTGCAGGATGCATTTCAAAATTGCTTTTTATTGTTTCGCACTTCTAGCTTAGTACCAGCTAACATGTTTACCCAAATGTCTCATACTGCATAATTTTTGCTGTACAGGTTCCAGATTTTGACTTTGTAACATATAACATTGCCATGCCCACTCGTTTGGTAGGTAGTATTTGCAGAAATTTGGAGCTTTTACGGTATGCAAAAGAAATTTCTGGACCGGTAAGTTTAGTACATTTATTTTAAAGTAGTTTTTTCATCTAGAAATCAACTGTTTTGCACTGTAAATTTCCATGTACGATTGGAAATGCTTTTTAATTGTATTATTCTTATCCATGTAAAATTCTTTTGGACAGCATTCCCAATATTCTGATTCAAGGTCTGATGAATCTGAGAGCAATTTTAGTGAACTTGAGTTTGAGAGTCCATTTTCGAGTGCTTCATCTGATGATGTCACCAATATTGCCTGCATAGTTGGAGAAGTCTCCCCTGAATTATCCCCTATTTCTGATGATTTTGTTCATTTAAGCAAAGCAGAGCCTATCACGCTTCAAAACATGTCATCTTCATATTCTGAGCACCCAACTGATCAAGATGCAAGTACTTTTTTCTCCGAAGTTTGCAAGGGGATTGCTGGTTCAATCCCACATGTTAAAAATGGGCTTAAAGCGGATAGTTTGGCGGGCACTTCAGGTGTCAAAACCTCTTGTAAAGCCTTAGAAGATTATCAGCATTCTCAATCATCTTTTTCTTCTACTCTCTCACATCATGAGGTTCATGGATCTGTAGAAGTTGAACCATGCCACACTAGACAAGAAAATTTTGCTGTTAAAAATGTTATTATAAGCAACAATAAGGCTATGACGAATAGTTTTTATTACATGGAGACATCAGATAACAGTGATTTAGTTATACCCATAAACTATTCATTAGATGCCGAGGCAGTTGGAAATGATGAAATCCTTCCTAGTCAAATCAAATCACCTTCAATACTTGATCTTAATTCACTTGATAATCATGCTTGTAACACTGAACTTGAAGGTTCAGAGAGTATTATAGTAAGCAGAAAAGCATGCTCATTTTTTTCCTCATGTTCGGGAATGCAAAACAATTTTTCACCAAGCTTAGTTGGCCATGCATCCGAGAGAGACCAATATGAACCTGTTCATACTTGTTTAAGTTCTGTAGCAAACGATTCTGCACTTCTTTGTCAGTCTGATGATCCAAATCATCTGGCAATAAGTAAGTGTGGCAGCCAGAGCACCAATCCCTCAATTTCCTCGTTAATTGAAAGCAAGTTTGAATGCTCTTCTTCCTCTAGCATATGCTTGACGTACAAAGACGTATATATTGAAGATGGAAGTTATTTGGTTACTGGCAATTGTATGCAGGAGAATGATGTCAACAAAGCCAACTCTATCATGGACTTGAATGAGGATTTTATAAATAATTTGGTGCCTGTTGTACATGAAGATGTTGATATTGCAGCATGTAGGCTTTCATTGGAAAAAGAAAAATTATGCAACAATGCTAGTTACAGAATAAACATTGGAACTGAAGTGGGATCAAATATAGATAATGCTGCTTCTTGTCAATCTTGTCTAACTCATGAGAATGCTCAAATGGCTGTGAAAGGAAGCTGGTCTGAGGATCCATGCCCGCATTACAATTTTCATAAGTTTGATTCTTTGAGCAAAAATAAAATGATCAAACACGCATTTGAACCCATTGAAAACCATGGAAATTCATTAAATTATACAGAAGCCAAAGATTATGGCTTTATTTGTGGCTCAGTGGTAGATTTATGTTGCTCGGATTTATTTCGAATTCGTGGAAATAGTTTGGAAACTGTAGGTGAAACCTTCCAAATAGTTGATATGCTTCCCAGCTCAAGTTTGGACAGCAGAGAGAGAGAAGTTGCTTCAGATGAAAGTATGGAAACGGAAAAACATGCTGCGTACTCCATTCATGATGATTGTGCTGTGCTCAATGATGTGCCACAAGCTATACTGGTAAATTATTTGGTGCTTTCCCCTGAATTATGACAAATTTTTTGTTGTTTGAGTTTGTCTGCATGAAGCCCTTTTTGTAGAATTTTATTGTTATAAATTTCCTAACATAAAACCTTAGCCTTTAATATTTTTGATCTATCATTATTATCTATTCATTGTATTCATGTGTCAATCTGTTAACTTTCTAGAAGAGCTAACTATGTCTTGACATAAATGGGAACGTTAGGGTTCACTTCCACCGCTTCATCCGTATTTGGAAGGATTGCTAGATGGTGATAACTGGAAGAAATTAATCACCAATCAACTAACCAAATCAGCTTAAATTAATTTACAATTAATTCCAGAAATCAGGCCCAAATAGGAGCAATTAAACGTAGCTTTGTATGGATATTATGGGGGACAGTTTTTGTAGATTTTTTCTTAAATTAGCAAGCTGGAATTACCTCCCAGATACTTATTTTCTTCTCTTTTTTGCATTATTTTGCTTGCTATGTATTTCCATGTGGAGGTGGTTGTACCTATGCATTTAATACCAAATATTTTGTACTTGGTTTCTACCATATATGGCATTTAGTATCCAACATTTGTACTTACAGTTTCGACCTTATATGGCCCTTGGTAGACCCCCTTAAGCTCTCCCTATATGCTTATAAATTCTCTTTTAAGTTCTTGATCCTCTGTGTTAACCATGATTATAGTTGAATACAGAATGGTTTCTACTAAAAGTTTCTCCTCTAATGCCACTTCTTGCCATGAATAATCATTAATTACCATATTGGGAGTCATTAAAGTTTCTCTAATCCATCACCCTTTAGCCACAAGTTAAATGGGTATAACTACGGCTAATGAGCTTAATCAATTATGATGTTCATAAACAAGAAAGACGAATATATCTAACTTGTGTCGACATTCTTTCTTACAAGGAAGATCTAAATTTAAAATCATGGCGATTTAAAAATAGATAGTTATGCATTGGGCTCATTAACACCATGAAAAATGAAATTGACCAAGCATTAACACCATCTAAGCTGTAATGAAGAAAAAAAAAGGACAACAAAATACTATTGAGTTACTACAGAACAAAGGGACCCTTTATGATATTCGATAAAATGATTTCTTTTTTACTAAATATTATAATACTTCTAGTTGGCATTGGTAGCAATTGAATGTCCCAGAAGTACTAGATTTGTAGTGTTTGAAGGATGTAACTAAGTATTGACAAGCAGTTGACTAAGATAGGATAATTGACTTTTTATTTGGTCTAAATAAAATCCTGATGAGTTCTTCACCAATAAGCATTTTTTAGAGAAAGGTCTGATAGGGAACAGGGGATTGGCCACCAATCATTGCCTCACCCTTGGGAGAGTGGGGTGGTTCTAAGAGACCCTGTGATGAGATGGAGGTGGACGGTGGCTGCAAGGAGGCGGTTGTGGTTGGTGGTCAGCCTAAGAAGGTAAAAGCCGATGGCGCGGGTAATGGCAAAGTTGGGCAAGATGAAAGCTCTTGTGAAGGCACTGCTTGGCGGATACATGGGGAGGCGGCTATGGAGGTTGAGGGCCCGTGCAAATTGCAATGGTAGCTGCACTTTGCATGCAATTTATGTTATATATAATAATTCTAAATCTATTAGTCATGCTAGTGGTGGAGTAGATTGTGCAGATGGGCAAGGTGGCTATCGTGGGCACATTGATAAGCAAGGGAGCTGGGGAACTATCATGGAGGTGGAAGCAATTTACTCTTGGAATGCGCACAAGTTGAGACAGAGTTCACCTTGGAGGCTGAAGGCTACAAGGAAGCTATCAGGCAGGTGCAAATGGTGGCAGAGCGTGGTGCTACATGTGTGAACATTGGAAATAAAGTGAGGATGGATTATGAAATATCAGGGGTGGGACGACAATTTAAGGTTATCTTTGACACTACAACCAATCTCCCCGTAGTCTCCGTGAAAGGGAAATTCTTATGGAGTCCTTTTAAATGGCTTAAGAATATAATTATTTGCAAAATCTAATGGCCCTCAGTCATACTACCACCTACAGCTGCAACTACGAACAAGGGTACATCTTGAAGAGTTGGGAAGACCGGACAAGGAAGTGTTGAGATAGATCTAAGTGGAAAGAAACTCAAAAAGAGCAATTCGCCCAGTATAGTGCCTACCAAAAGATGCTTCAAGTGCCATGGCTACATACATATAAACTCCAACTGCTCTATGAGCTGTGTTATTTCATTCATTGAGAAAGTTGTCTTCAAGGAAGTAAGGAGGAAGCAGAGGAGGACCAGGGTGAGGAACTTCAACTCCAGGGAAATGAGGGAGAAAAACTAGTCATAAGGAGGGTCTCACAGATTGTGCTAGAGAAGAATCATTCATGGCTAAGGCATAGAATTTTCCGCACCAAGTTTACCGTAAAAGGAACTGTCTGCAGCTTGATTATGGAATGTGAGAGCTGTGAGAATGTAGTATTCACTCTAATGGTAAAGAAGTCGGTGCTGGCTACACAGAAGCATTCTCAATCCTACTTCCTTAGCTGGTTGAAAGGGGAAAATGTGATACATGTGGATCAACAGTGTTTGGTTGAGTTTTTCATTAAAGATCAACTACAAGAGCAAGTGTGGTTCGATGTCGTACCTATAGATGCTTGTCATATATTATTGGGAAAGGTTGTGGCAGTTTGACTGTAAGGCCCATCACAATGAATTCAAGAATTCTTATTCATTCAAGAATGTCGGAAGGCACATAGTTCATTTGCCTATTTGAGACGCAAGAGTAGATATCACAAAGGAGATGGTAGTCCCAGAAGCCACCTTTATGCAGTCAATATAAGAGGCTGCAGTGGTAATGGCTTTAATCATGTTAGAGGGAACTGAGGAGGAGGTTGAGATATCTGAAACCATAAAGCCATTGCCATGTAACTTTTAGGATGTGATGACTGACTGCCTTCTAGAGGGTTTGCCACCATTGAGGGACATTTAGTGTGCCATAGATCTCATCCCCGAATCTGTGTTGCCAAACAAGCCTGCATACATGCTGAGACCTACATAGTACGAGAAATTTCAATGATGGATATAGGAACTTGTTGTGAGAGGTTTGTTAGAGAGAGTATCGGCCCGTGATGTCCCCGCTTTAATGGTACCTAAGAAGGATGAATCGTAAATGATGTGCATTGATAGCTGGGCTAACAACAAAACTGCTATAAAATATAAGTTCCCCATACATTGCTTAGATGGCCCCTTGGATCAGTGGAATGGAGTCATTGTCTTTTCCAAGATCGACGGACGCAACAAATATTACCAAATTTGTATGAGACCTGGGGATGAGTGGAAGTGTGCTTTCAAGACCGAGGATGGAATATACGAGTGGACAATAATGCATTTTGGATTGTCTAATTCGCCTAACATGTTCATTAGATTGATGAATTGAGTGTTTCAGGCTCACATCAGGAAGTTCGTGGTGATGTAATTCAATGATATTTTGGTATACAATAGATCCGAGGAGGAGCATTTACAACACCCGAGGATGGTCTTTGAGGTAACTATACATCCACCCAAAGAAGTGCCACTTTTTGACATCACATAAATGCTTTTTGGGCTATATTCTGTCTAGTGCAGACATTAAAATGGATTGTGCAAAGATTGTGGCCATCGTGAGCTGGAGGACCCCACAATCTTTTATTGAATCGATATAGTTTTTAGAGCCAACAACATTTTATAGGCGATTCATTAGGACCTTTAGCACCATCATAGCTCCCCTGACAGAACTTTTGAAAAAGGAGTTTCAGGGTCGAATGCAGCTCAATCTAGTTTCGATACATTGCAGAGGAAGGTGACCCAGGCACCAGTATTGACATTACCAGACTTAAATCACTTTGTTCGTGGTGGAGTGTGATGCTTCAAATGTGGGAAACAGAGCAGTACAAAGCCAGGGAGGCCACCCCATAACATTCTTCAATGAGAAGTTAAATGAGTGTAGGAGAAAATATTCGACGTACGACAAAGAGTTATACATAATCGTGAGAGCCCTTAATTACTGGAGTCAATACTTAATGACAAGCAAGGTCACCTTAATTACAAATCATGAGGCTTTAAAGTTCTTTAATAGTTGGAACAAACTTAAGGGCGAAATGCGTCTTGGGTGGAGTTCTTGACATCGTTATAGTTCATGCATAAGCACAAGGCGGAAAGCCATAATCGAGTAGCTGTTGCACTGAGCCGTCGTCATTTGCTGATTACATGCAGACTCGAGTCGTAGGCTTAGAGGATAGTGACACTTAGACATGAAATCAATAACTTGGTTCTCATCTCTTAGGATATATCCATTTTTGAAGAATTCAAACTTCTCGACATTTGTCTTAACTTTTNAAAAAGGACAACAAAATACTATTGAGTTACTACAGAACAAAGGGACCCTTTATGATATTCGATAAAATGATTTCTTTTTTACTAAATGTTATAATACTTCTAGTTGGCATTGGTAGCAATTGAATGTCCCAGAAGTACTAGATTTGTAGTGTTTGAAGGATGTAACTAAGTATTGACAAGCAGTTGACTAAGATAGGATAATTGACTTTTTATTTGGTCTAAATAAAATCCTGATGAGTCCTTCACCAATAAGCATTTTTTAGAGAAAGGTCTGATAGGGAACAGGGGATTGGCCACCAATCATTGCCTCACCCTTGGGAGAGTGGGGTGGTTCTAAGAGACCCTGTGATGAGATGGAGGTGGACGGTGTCTGCAAGGAGGCGGTTGTGGTTGGTGGTCAGCCTAAGAAGGTAAAAGCCGATGGCGCGGTTAATGGCAAAGTTGGGCAAGATGAAAGCTCTTGTGAAGGCACTGCTCGGCGGATACATGGGGAGGCGGCTATGGAGGTTGAGGGCCCGTGCAAATTGCAATGGTAGCTGCACTTTGCATGNCCAAAAACTAAATGAGTTGGAGAAAAGGCTACGAAGATTGATAACTTAGGTTTTAAACTTTATTATTCAGGTACAAGTCGCAGTAGAAATGATATAGGTGTAATTTTAGATAAGAGTTTGAAAGATAATGTTGTAAAAATTAATAGAGTTGGAGATAGAATTATAACTATTAAGATTATTGTTGATACTAAGATTTTTAATATTATAATTGTTTATGCTCCTCAAGTAGGTTTGGATATAGGTTCTAAAGATAAATTCCGGAATGACTTAGAAGACTTAATATAACTGATACCTCTTTAAGAAAGAATTTTTATTGGAGGAGATTTAAATTGACATGTCGGTAGAGTGGTATAAGATTTTAGAAATATTCATGGTGGTTACGGTTTTGGAGTGATTAATGAAGAATGTAGAGTTATATTAGATTCTGCTATAGCATATGATTTTGTTATTGCTAATATTTTATTCAAGAAAAAAGATGAGCATATTATTACTTATAATAATGGATCTAATAAAACACAACTTGATTATTTTTTTTATGAGAAGAAGAGATTATCGAGAATGTAAATATTGTATGGTCATTCCAAATGAGGATTTAAGTACTCAACATCGATGATTAGTTATAGATTTTAAGATGAAAAGTTGTANTATAATGGATCTAATAAAACACAACTTGATTATTTTTTTATGAAAAGAAGAGATTATCGAGAATATAAAGATTGTATAGTCATTCCAAATGAGGATTTAAGTACTCAACATCGATGATTAGTTATAGATTTTAAGATGAAAAGTTGTAAAATAAAGAATACTAGAAGTCATCGTCGTAGAATTAGATGTGGGTACCTGAAAGATACAAATAAAATTATTTTTCTGAGTAAAATTTAAGATTTCAAATTTTAGGATGTTCATAAAGAAGTAAATTCTATGAGATAAAGTAACAAACACTATTAAACAAGTGACAAAAGTTGTACTTGAAAAATCAAAAGAAAAAGTTTCTATAAATAAAAATAGTTGGTGGTGGAATAAGAATGTGCAAGAAAATATAAAATATAAGAAGTTGTGTTATAAAAATTGGTTTAAATATAAAAGCATAGAGAACTTGGAAAGTTATCAAACGGCTCGTAGGGAGTCTTAGAGAACAATCTGTGACGCTAAAAATTCTGTTTTTAGTGATCTTTATAATAGATTAGATACTAATGAGGTTTAAAATTATATGTATAAACTAGCCAAATAAAGAGAAAAGAAAAGTAAAGATTTAACTCAAGTAAAGTGCATTAAAGATAAAAATAAAAGAAAAATATTTTTCTGAGAAAAAGATATTCTAAATAGGTGGGTGAATTATTTTGATAAACTTTTTAATGAAGTTTTGGAAAATACTATCGACCTTAGCGATCTTAATATCGTTAATAATAATAAAATGTTTCATTTTTATCGTCACATTAGTAAAAAAGAAGTGGAGGAGGCTTTAAAGAAAGTGAAGGGTGGAAAGTCTGTAGAACCTGATAATATCTCAATTGAAGTGTGAAAATATTTAAGAGATTTGAGAGTTTCTTGACTTATTAAACTCATTACTATTATTTTAAAAACTAAAAAGATGCCTGAGGAGTGAAGGAAATATTTTGGTCCTCATTTTTAAGAATAAAAGAGATGCAAAAGAGTGTGCAAATTATAGAGAATTAAGTTGACGTGTCATACTTTAAAATTATGGGAGAGGGTAGTAGAACATAGGATAACACATATTACAAAGATTTCTCATGATCAATTTGGATTTATCATGGGCAGGTCTACTATGGAAGCTATACATTTGTTGAGAGGTTTGATGGAGAAGTTTAGAGATAATAAGGAGGATCTACATATGATTTTTCTTGATTTAGAAAAAGCTTACTATAAGGTATAAGGTTTCAAGAGATATCCCTTAGAGAGTTCTTGAGAAGAAAGGTGTTGATATGACTTATATTCAAGTCATTAAAGATAAGTATATAAGAGTTGTTACTTGTGTTCGAACAGGAGGAGGATTGACCAAATATTTTTCCATTACTGTTGGTTTACATCAGGGATCGGCTTTAAGCCCATATCTTTTTGCTTTAGTTATGGATGGTCTTATTGGCTTACAAGAAGATGTACCGTGGTGTATGCTTTTTGCTGATGATATCCTTCTCGTGGATAAGACGAGAGAAAAAGCTTAGGAAAAACTTGAATTTTGGAGGTCTACCGTTGAGTCTAAAGGCCTTCGTTTGAGTAGAACTAAAACTGAATACATGAATGTATATTTAATAGTAGTAGCTCCAGTGACAGAAATATAACTATGGGTGATCAAATTATTAAAAGGTGTGAATGCTTTAGATATTTCGTGTCTATTGTTCAAAATGATGGTGATATTGATGGGGATATTAATAGTAGAATTCAAGTTGGTTGGTTGAAGTGGTGGAATGCTTCAGGCCTATTGTGTGATATTGATGCGGATGATTTGTCGCCAATTGTAGATGTTGTAGTGATTCACTTTTAACCAAGACATTATTGACATAGTCTCCAATATTTTTTTTTCTTTTTGCCTATTGAAAATCACATCCATTGTATGCCAATAAGTAGCACCAACATTCTTAATCCCAAAGGATATTGCAATATAACAATAAATTCAGTCATTAGTGATAAATGCAGTCTTCTCAGTAGATGCATCGTGATTCGATGATAATCAGAGTAAGCACTCAGAAAATTCATGACTGAGTAGCCAATTGCAAAGTCAATGAGTGCCTCAATTTATAGTAGTGGATAACCATCCTTGGGACTGATCGAGTTTAGGTTAGTTAAAACAAAACACATCTGGAATTTTCCATTTGAGTTTGGCACCATCACTACGTTTGCAACCCAGTTTCTATATTGGGCCTCCTTGATGTAGTCAGTGTCTAATAGCTTCTATATTTGTTGGTGAGTAGGTTCTGCTAGAGTAATGGTGACTGGCCGCAACTTCAGCTTCACTAGCTTAACTCTGGGATCGATGTTCAACCTATGACTGGCGACATTAACATTGACTCCTAGCATATCTCCTCTACTGACCAGGTGATCACGTTGTTGTATTAACGGAGAATAAGGATCAATCATTCTCTAGATCCTGGATAAAAAATAGTGCATAGTCGAAATCTTTTAGCTAACTCCTCTTGAGTGGTAGGGACATTTGTAGACTTCATTTGTTTCCGGTCCACTTCTTTGCTGCATCTCCAGTTGTAATATTTCCCTCTGCATACTGNTGGAGCTGGAAAACTATCATGGAGGTGGAAGCAATTTACTCTTGGAATGCGCACAAGTTGAGAAAGAGTCCACCTTGGAGGCTGAAGGCTACAAGGAAGTTATCAGGCAGGTGCAAATGGTGGCAGAGCGTGGTGCTACATGTGTGAACATTGGAAATAAGGTGAGGATGGATTATGAAATATCAGGGGTGGGACGACAATTTAAGGTTATCTGTGATACTACAACCAATCTCCCCTTAGTCTCCGTGAAAGGGAAATTCTTATGGAGTCCTTTTAAATGGCTTAAGAATATAATTATTTGCAAAATCTAATGGCCCTCAGTCATACTACCACCTGCAGCTGCAGCTACGAACAAGGGTACATCTGGAAGAGTTGGGAAGACCGGACAGGGAAGTGTTGAGATAGATCTAAGTGGAAAGAAACTCAAAAAGAGCAATTCGCCCAGTATAGTGCCTACCAAAAGATGCTTCAAGTGCCATGGCTACATACATATAAACTCCAACTGCTCTATGAGCTGAGTTATTTCATTCATTGAGAAAGTTTCCTTCAAGGAAGTAAGGAGGAAGCAGAGGAGGACTAGGGCGAGGAACTTCAACTCCAGGGAAATGAGGGAGAAAAGCTAGTCATAAGGAGGGTCTCACAGATTGTGCCAGAGAATGATCATTCGTGGCTAAGGCATAGAATTTTTTGCACCAAGTTTACCGTAAAAGGAACTGTCTGCAGCTTGATTATGGAATGTGAGAGCTATGAGAATGTAGTATTCACTCTAATGGTGAAGAAGTCGGTGCTGGCTACACGAAAGCATTCTCAATCCTACTTCCTTAGCTGGTTGAAAGGGGAAAATGTGATACACGTGGATCAACAATGTTTGGCTGAGTTTTTCATTAAAGATCAACTACAAGAACAAGTGTGGTTCGATGTCGTACCTATAGATGCTTGTCATATATTATTGGGAAAGGTTGTGGCAGTTTGACTGTAAGGCCCATCACAATGAATTCAAGAATTCTTATTCATTCAAGAATGATGGAAGGCACATAGTTCATTTGCCTATCTGAGACGCAAGAGTAGATATCATAAAGGAGATGGTAGTCCCAGAAGCCACCTTTATGCAGTCAATATAAGAGGTTGCAGTGGTAATGGCTTTAATAATGTTAGAGGGAACTGAGGAGGAGGTTGAGATATCTGAAACCATAAAGCCATTGCCATGTAACTTTTAGGATGTGACGACTGACTGCCTTCTAGAGGGTTTGCCACCATTGAGGGACATTTAGTGTGCCATAGATCTCATCCCCGAATCTGTGTTGCCAAACAAGCCTGCATACATGCTGAGACCTACATAGTACGAGAAATTTCAATGATGGATATAGGAACTTGTTGTGAGAGGTTTGTTAGAGAGAGTATCGGCCCGTGATTTCCCCGCTTTAATGGTACCTAAGAAGGATGGATCGTAAATGATGTGCATTGATAGCTGGGCTAACAACAAAACTACTATAAAATATAAGTTCCCCATACATTGCTTAGATGGCCCCTTGGATTAGTGGAATGGAGTCATTATCTTTTCCAAGATCGACGGATGCAATAGATATTACCAAATTTGTATGAGACCTGGGGATGAGTGGAAGTGTTCTTTCAAGACCGAGGATGGAATATACGAGTGGACAATAATGCATTTTGGATTGTCTAATGCGCCTAACATGTTCATTAGATTGATGAATTGAGTGTTTCAGGCTCACATCAGGAAGTTTGTGGTGATGTACTTCAATGATATTTTGGTATACAATAGATCCGAGGAGGAGCATTTACATCACCCGAGGATGGTCTTTGAGGTAACTATACATCCACCCAAAGAAGTGCCACTTTTTGACATCACATAAATGCTTTTTGGGCTATATTTTGTCTAGTGCAGACATTCAAATGGATTGTGCAAAGATTGTGGCCATCGTGAGCTGGAGGACCCCACAATCTTTTATTGAATCGATATAGTTTTTAGAGCCAACAACATTTTATAGGCGATTCATTAGGACCTTTAGCACCATCATAGCTCCCCTGACAGAACTTTTGAAAAAGGAGTTTCAGGGTCGAATGCAGCTCAATCTAGTTTCGATACATTG
>JXCR01080004.1:30963-51921 GCA_002079205.1 Phalaenopsis hybrid cultivar
TGTTGATATGACTTATATTCAAGTCATTAAAGATAAGTATATAAGAGTTGTTACTTATGCTCGAACAGGAGGAGGATTGACCAAATATTTTTCCATTACTGTTGGTTTACACCAGGGATCGGCTTTAAGCCCATATCTTTTTGCTTTAGTTATGGATGGTCTTATTGGATACTTACAAGAAGATGTACCGTGGTGTATGCTTTTTGCTGATGATATCCTTCTCGTGGATAAGACGAGAGAAAAAACTTAGGAAAAACTTGAATTTTGGAGGTCTACCGTGGAGTCTAAAGGCCTTCTTTTGAGTAGAACTAAAACTGAATACATGAATGTATATTTAATAGTACTAGCTCTAGTGACAGAAATATAACTATGGGTGATCAAATTATTAAAAAGTGTGAATGCTTTAGATATTTCGTGTCTATTGTTCAAAATGATGGTGATATTGATGGGGATATTAATAGTAGAATTCAAGTTGGTTGGTTGAAGTGGTGGAATGCTTCGGGCCTATTGTGTGATATTGATGGGGATGGTTTGTCGCCAATTGTAGATGTTGTATTAGTGATTCACTTTTAACCAAGACATTATTGATAGTCTCCAATATTTTTTTTTATTTTTGCCTATTGAAAATCACATCCATTGTATGCCAATAAGTAGCACCAACATTCTTAATCCCAAAGGATATTGCAATATAACAATAAATTCAGTCATTAGTGATAAATGCAGTCTTCTCAGTAGATGCATCGTGATTCGATGATAATCAGAGTAAGCACTCAGAAAATTCATGACTGAGTAGCCAATTGCAAAGTCAATGAGTGCCTCAATCTATAGTAGTGGATAACCATCCTTGGGACTGATTGAGTTTAGGTTAGTTAAAACAAAACACATCTGGAATTTTCCATTTGAGTTTGGCACCATCACCACGTTTGCAACCCAGTTTCTATATTGAGCCTCCGTGATGTAGTCAGTGTCTAATAGCTTCTATATTTTCTTGGTGAGTAGGTTCTGCTAGAGTAACGGTGACTGGCCGAAACTTCAGCTTCACTAGCTTAACTCTGGGATCGATGTTCAACCTATGACTGGTGACATTAACATTGACTCCTAGCATATCTCCTCTACTGACCAGGTGATCACGTTGTTGTATTCACGGAGAATAAGGATCAATCATTCTCTAGATCCTGCATAAAAAATAGTGCATAGTCGAAATCTTTTAGCTAACTCCTCTTGAGTGGTAGGGACACTTGTAGACTTCATTTGTTTCCGGTCCACTTCTTTGCTGCATCTCCAGTTGTAATATTTCCCTCTGCATACTGCCTACTGCCTACTGCCCGTAGGTAATAGATAGGTGCCTGCTCCAAGTCTCATCAGATAGTGATCACCTCTATATCTAATCGAAATTTGATAGCAATATGGTATATTGAAATGACTGTCTTGAATGTGTTGAGGATTGGACGACGGAAAGCCTTCATTATTGCTCACTGTGCAAGTTCTATATTTGATTTCAAATCTACTTTTGGCTACTAAATTTTATAGGGAAATTTTGTCACTTGGAGAAGTAGACAATAAAAAAAATGTTTAAAATAACTTTGAGGCTGAATTCATAGTTAGGGCTGGTGCAGTTTATGAAGACGTGGCTCAAATTATTTTTGAAAGAGCTAAAGCTTCATGTTAAAGAACTAATGGTAATGATCTATGATAACATGGCTACACTATATATTACTAAAGTTTTTGTCCGCCATTGTAGAACTAAGCCTATTGAGGTAAGGAGAGAATTGCACAAGACATCTGTAAGGTTACCTATCCTAAAAAAAATCTTAGACAATAAATATTCTCATTAAATCCCTCAATGAAGTTCGATTTAAATTACACATTTCCAAGCTATGAATGATCAATATTTACTTTTAGCTCGAACGGGAGTGTGGAAATTCGGGATCTCTTCAACCACCTTATTCCTTTTGGAAATGATTGCTTAATGATAATAAATTGGACAGAATCAATTGCTAATTAAATCCAAAAATTAGTTTCAATTAATCAATAATATTTAAAAAGTTAGGCTCATTGGAGCAATCAAACCAAGCTTTATATGCCAATGAGAGGGCGGTTCCTAAATTTTTTTTATCAATTGGACAGCTGAAATTGCTGTTTAGTTAACCCTTATGTCCTTCACTATTTTGCATTATTTGCTAATTATTTATTTTCATTTCTAAGTGATTGATTCCATGCATTAAATGATTAAAATTCTACACTTTATTTCTTACATTACATTCCCTTAGCTTATTTACTACCTTATAGATCATGTACCTTGACTTCTTCATTGATACAGGACATCAGTGCAGTCTTTCTCTTCTGCTCTTTACTTGTCTATGTAGTTTTAACAATAAAGCTGGGCCATGCTTGGGGCTTTGAGGAATCACATTTTCATATGGTTTTTTGTAAAAAATAATTTACAGAATATTTTTTTGACACTTAATCAATTGACATGTTTTATAATAATTAGGATGATATACCAGTAATATTAAAAATTAGATTCACACATTACAAAGTTGATTTCGACAGAATTGTTCACCGATAAAAGTTATATATTTATATATTTTTTACTTGATTTAAATACTTATTATGATGTTAATTGGTGTTTAACTAGGACAATGCAATTATTTGGAAGGATATCATTATGACAGAGGAATGCGGTAAAGGCAAAGACACAGAAGGCAGTACTGTTGGAAAGACAGGAAACCATGTTCTCAAGTCAGTTGCAAGGGTGATGACAATGGTTGGTTCTTTTGTCTTTTTCCTTTATGTAAGGTATGAAATCATCTACATGTGAAATGTTGATCAATTTATTCTACATTTTCTTCTGCACTTCATTTAAAGTTTGTTAAAATAATTGTATTGGCAGTCAGAAGAAACATAGAGAGAGAAAAAATGAAATGTGGATGCCATTCCAAGTCCAGAAGCCAAACCAGGAATTCTTCAGTAAAAGGAAAATTATAATTGGTAAATCCAACTCATCATACCAAGGTGAAAAGCTCAAGTTTTAAGAATTCAGAATTTTTTTTAATGTATATTTTTTAATATTTGAGTCAATCAGCATATTTAGGTTATGCTTATAGGTTTTCTTCATTATGTACAAGAGAATGTTACCTTCAGTTAAGATGAACACATTAGTCAGCTTTTAATCATATTATTTTGATAGTGGAGAAATTATACCACCCATGGAATGTAATATCCTCAAAATCTACTGCAATGCAGATATACTGTAATCATTCAGGTCGGCTAGTTTAACAATGATATTCAAATATTAATAGTTATATTCATTATTTTTATTATCATGTTCGAAATAATAATAATTTGATTTATAGTTAGGTCTTCCTTATTTGTATTTTCAATCAATGGATTAGAAAATAATGTGGAATCATGGAACCTATGTCTAAATTTCTCTTTGTTATATTCAATTTAGTAGAAGTTATACTTGGTATCTGAGGGGCTGTTTGGGATCATTTTTAGTTTTTATTTTTTATTTTTTGTTTTATTTTGTTTATGTTTAGACATGAAATAAAACATGTATCCTGGTTGGGGCTTAAAGGAGTAGATCAACAGGTGACTCAAAGAACCTGGATATATAGATATTCTCTGGTTGGGCCTCCATGGACTCGTCGTCCCAGACTATTGGGACCTAGATCTACTAAACTATGATGGTAGTAAGGGTTAGTATTTTCGGTCATGGGGAGAAGAGAGAGAGGAAGTGCAAAGGGTTAGAGTTTTTGACCATGAAAAAAAAAAGGAAGAGTAGAGGAAAGTAGATGGAGGATTTCATCCTAAAAAAAAGAGGCAAGCGGGGAGGAAAATGACCACATTTGTAAACAATTCTATGTATAGCAATTTACATGAAGGAAAAAACAAATAGAAAAGAGAATACCTTGCTTAAGTGAAAAAGAATTTCTTTGATTCCCTTTATTGAATGAAGTGGTAACCCCTTTGATTTCGGCTGAAACACACATACACACACTTCTTTCTTCCCTCTTTTCCCTAGGTGGAGACATACACAATCAGACATACACATTCATTCTCTCTTTTCCCATTGTCAAACCACATAACCACATACACATTCATCATCTCATTTTCCCATGGCCTAAACACACATACACCCATACTTCTCTTTTTTCCCATGACCGAAAACTCTAACCCTCACCCACTTCACGTATCTCTTTTTCCCAAGGCTGAAAACACCAAGCCTCACAACTTCTTCTCACTTTTCCCATGGCCTAAACACACATACACCCATACTTCTCTTTCTTCCCATGACCGAAAACTCTAACCCTCACCCACTTCACGTATCTCTTTTTCCCAAGGCTGAAAACACCAAGCCTCACAACTTCTTCTCACTTTTCCCATGGCCTAAACACACATACACCCATACTTCTCTTTCTTCCCATGACCGAAAACTCTAACCCTCACCCACTTCACGTATCTCTTTTTCCCAAGGCTGAAAACACCAAGCCTCACAACTTCTTCTCACTTTTCCCATGGCCTAAACACACATACACCCATACTTCTCTTTCTTCCCATGACCGAAAACTCTAACCCTCACCCACTTCACGTATCTCTTTTTCCCAAGGCTGAAAACACCAAGCCTCACAACTTCTTCTCACTTTTCCCATGGCCTAAACACACATACACCCATACTTCTCTTTCTTCCCATGACCGAAAACTCTAACCCTCACCCACTTCACGTATCTCTTTTTCCCAAGGCTGAAAACACCAAGCCTCACAACTTCTTCTCCCTTTTCCCATGGCCAAAACTCTAACCTCTCCACTTCTTCTTCTGCCCTTTCCATTTGCCAAAAACCCAAACCCTCGTACTTTTTCTTCAACTTTCTTCGCATGGTCGAAAACCCTAACCCTCACCATTTTTTCTTCTCTCCTTCCATAGCTGAGAACTAAAACACATACTTCACTTCGTTTCCCTCTTTTCCCATAGCCAAAACCCAAACTCAATTGGTTTACTACCTACATTAATTCATTAAACTAAAGATATTTACATTTATTTATGTTATTTACACACCTAAGTATTCACATGTTTACATATTCATGTATTTACATGCTTAGGTATTTATATGTTCATGTACTTTTGTTATTCACATGACTAAGTATTCAAATGTTTACTTGTTCATGTATTTACATGCTTAGGTATTCATATGTTCATATATTTATGTTTTCGCATGCCTAAATATTCACAAGTTTACATATTCATGTATTTACATTCTTAGGCATCCATATGTTCATGTATTTATTTTATTCACATGTTTAAGTAGTCACATGTTGATGTATTTATGTTTTCACATGTTTATATGTTTGTTTGTTTATGTTCTTATGTTATTCACAAATCTAAGCATTCACATGTTGATGTACTCATGTCTTCACATGCTTAAGTATTCACATGTCTATATGTTCATATGTTTATCTATTTATGTGGTACACATGCTTAGGTCCTCACCTATTTATGTTATGGTTTCGGATGAATTTGCATGTCCATTTCATAATTTAGGAAAAATTGAATTTACATTGA
This sequence comes from Phalaenopsis hybrid cultivar, assembly GCA_002079205.1. Lineage (NCBI taxonomy): Eukaryota > Viridiplantae > Streptophyta > Magnoliopsida > Asparagales > Orchidaceae > Phalaenopsis > Phalaenopsis hybrid cultivar. Next base: position 36,527 of record JXCR01080004.1, read on the forward strand.
GAATTATGTCAATTTTCAAGTTTATGTGATAACATATGCAAATTTGCATGCTCAATTGTGATTCATATAAATTTTGTACGTTTATGGGTTAAGCTAGGTTGATTTAGGGTATGTTTGGGGCAGCGGTGCAGTGTTGCACCGCTGTTTTTCTTGTTTGGCAAAATTGAATTTTGCCTATATTTTCAAAAACCTGCAGCTAAAAGCTATCTGTTCCCACCACAATTAGCTATCTGCAGTGGCTGTTAGAAAGTTACGATCTGACTTTTTAGGAAAGATTTATTTTTTGTAGCAGCAACCGCAGCTTTTGAACAGTAACTTCTTCTTTAGCAGTTTCATTGTTGTTTCTCCAAACAACTGCAGCTTCTCCAAACAGACCGTTTGGAAGCTTATGCAAAATTTTCAAATTACTTTAATATAAATTTATATTAATTTAAATGTGCTCTTAAAATTCTCATTATTACTTTTAATATAAATTTATGTGCTCTAAAAGTTCTCAAAATTTTGCTTAATATAAGTTTATATAAATTCAAACGTGCTTCAAAATCCTCAAAATTACTTATAATATAAACTTATGTATATTTAAATATGCTCTAAAATTTTTTAAATTACTTTTGATATTTATATAACTTTATATGTGATCCAAAATTTCTTTTAATATTAATTTATATAAATTTAAATGTGCGCTAAAAGTTCTCAAAAATTGCTTTTATATAAATTTACAAGTGCACTAAAATTTTCAAAAATTATTTTTTATCTAGTTTATAAAGAAGTTAAAAAAATACTAATACTTTTTAAAAAATTTATAAAAATTAAAATAAAATTATTCAAAGTAATCAAATCTTTCAATAAAATTAAGTAAGCTTAATGGGATTTTTAATATTATTAATATTATTTATCTTGTCTTTTCCAAGTTGCTTTTTTTCTTAAGACTCCTTAAAAATAATTTTCAAACTATTTTTAAATTATAATCTTAAAATCATTTAAGCTTTTATATATTCAAGTCATTTGAATTTGCACTTTCAAATCACTTGAATTTATACATGCAAACTTACAAATTACAAAAGCTTACTGGTTGTCACACAAATTTGCATAAAATGCATACAACTTTCATATTTTTAGCATATAAATAGGCAAGTTTACATCTTGAACATGCCTTTTTTATGTGTAGCATTTAATACATATCATTTACATTCCATGTAAATTTTCATATTTTGCATGTTTAACATTTAATACATATCATTTACATGCCTTAAGATTTTGTAACTTAAAATTTACAATCTTTAAATGATAAGCAAACTATGTTTGTGCGAAAACTAAAGCTTAAATATTTTGTATCTGATAGTTTAAGTATGAAATATTAAAAATTAAGAATGTAAACAAATGAAAAGATAAGTGTTAAACATAGAAATATGACAAACATGTAAAGCATTTCTTTTGGACATTGTATCAATATGGTAAAAGCGAAAACCTCCTTTTATTTAATTGGCTGATAGTTTAAGGTACCTGATGAATTTAAATCTCTCAATTCAACTCAAACTTTTTGAATTTAAATCTCTTAAATCCAACTTTTCAAAATCAAAACCTAACTCTTCCNTGAAAACTAAATCTTCAATATTTTGTATCATAGTTTAAGTATGAAATATTAAAAATTAAGAATGTAAACAAATGAAAACATAAGTGTTAAACATAGAAATATGACAAACATGTAAAGCATTTCTTTTGGGCATTGTATCAATATGGTAAAAGCGGAAACCTCCTTTTATTTAATTGGATAATAGTTTAAGGTACCTGATGAAGCTGAGGATATGGAAGGCTACAGGCATCTTGATCGATAGCATCATATCCAAAATTTAGGTTAATCCATCTATTTAGCCTCCATATAGAGTCATGATTTAGTGTTAGGATTTCTATTTTCCATCTAGAAATATTTTTTTAACCATTCAAATTCAATATTCAAATCTTTTCACACTTCAAATCAAACTTTAAATCAACCTTCGAATTAACCTTCAAACTAACTTTCAAACTGAACTTCGAACCAAGTTTCAAACTTTTTCGAACTTCAAACCAACTTTCAAATCCTAATTACTCAACCTTCAAGTCAAACTTAGTCTCTTAAATCAAACCAATCAATTTACAACCTTTGAAATCAAATCTTTCAAGTCAAATCCTTCAAACAAAACAATTCAAGTCAAACTCAAATCAAATCAAATCTTTCAATTCAACTCAAACTTTTTGAATTTAAATCTCTTAAATCCAACTTTTCAAAATCAAAACCTAACTCTTCCAATAAATTTTCAATCTCAAATCCAGGGTACACCTTTCCAAAGTTAGTTAATCTCCTTCATGTGTCTTTCCACGACACATTATTGTTGGATTGTAAGTTTCAACATTTGAATTCCAAGAAAATCTTTTCAAATCATGAAACTCCATCATTTAAAAATCTCTTTGAACATTGAATCTTTTCGTTTGAAATCACCAACTTTGAAATCATTCATGATATATTCCAGTACATTAATTGAGAGTTCTCTCACAAGTTCACAACTAATGGGATGTAATTGATTAGAAGGGATTGCCCTTGTAGGGATAATAGACTCCATAATTAAATAAGCCCTTTTTACACCTATAAGACAGGAGAAAAAATCTTTGATTAACGCAACCCCATAAATCTTAAAGATTTTCATCATGTGAATGATTAGACCTATTTTACTATAATATTTATGTCTTTCGAGGTGGTTTATTACTCTTCAAATGATGCAGTAGATCATTTAAATAGAAATTATTCAAGATCTGTGGTGGACACGTCGACAACATAACAACAAAAAATTCCTCACCACACATAAGATTGATCAAATCTAAATTTGAGATACATAATCCTCCAACATTCTTAGGTTTAGAAGAAGTAATCCAAGCAATAATGTGAAGCTCACTGAGATTGCCACTATAATAGAGAAAATTACTACAAAGAAAAATGTTTTTTTTTTTTTCTAATCTATTTAGGAACAATAATAGATCTGAGTCAATATTGCAAGTAACTCGAGACAAAAGTTTTACGAATTGTGATTTATGAACAAAAGAATGCAATCTAGTTTTCTAACCGGATAACCAAAATATAATTTTGTTTAATAGCTTCTAACAATCGACAACAATAGGTTTAGAAAATGTAATAACCACTACTAAATAGTTCCTTGAAAGAGGTTTGAAAGAAAACAACAANATCCTCCAACATTCTTAGGTTTAGAAGAAGTAATCCAAGCAATAATATGAAGCTTATTGAGATTGCCACTATAATAGAGTAAATTATTACAAAGAAAAATGTTTTTTTTTTCTAATCTATTTAGGAACAATAATAGATCTGAGTCAATATTGCAAGTAACTCCAGACAAAAGTTTTACGAATTGTGATTTATGACCTAAAGAATGCAATCTAGTTTTCTAACCGGATAACCAAAATATAATTTTGTTTAATAGCTTCTTACAATTGATAACAATAGGTTTAGAAAATGTAATAACCACTACTAAATAGTTCCTTGAAAGAGGTTTGAAAGAAAACAACAAATATCACAAATCTTTTGTTGAATTGGTGACATTATCACTTAAATTTGAAGCTTTGTAAAATTATTTAAGCTATTATTAAGAGTGATAATAGCTTTAATATCAACTTTATCAAAGATTAGTAAATTATTAGCATAGATAAGATGTGAATATTTTTATAATTGTTGCCAAATTGATATTAAAATTAATAAAATACCACTCTTCCAAAATGCACGAGAAAGCATCCATCACAGTGATAAATAAATAATGAGAAAGAAGACATTTATGACGAAGGCTTGAAGAAGAGTTGAAATAACATTTCTACGATAATATAAAAATGAATATCAAAGATACAAACGTTTNGATAATGAGAAAGAAGGCTTGAAGAAGAGTTGAAATAACATTTCTACGATAATATAAAAATGAATATCAAAGATACAAACATTTATCCAATTTAAGAAAAGTGGTGGAAAACCCAATTTAGCCAAAATATCCAAAATGAATTGTTTATTGACATTATTAAAANGTTTATCCAATTTAAGAAAAGTGGTGGAAAACCCAATTTGGCCAAAATATCCAAAATGAATTGTTTATTGACTTTATTAAAAGCTTTCTCAATATCAGTTTTAGTACAAAAAATTTTAGTAAAGGAGGAAGATTTAAATCCATAAAGAAACTCATTTGCTAAGATGATGTTATCAGTGATGTCTCGGCTCNCTCAACATCAGTTTTAGTACAAAAAAAAATTTGTAAAGGAGGAAGATTTAAATCCATAAAGAAACTCATTTGCTAAGATGATGTTATCAGTGATGTCTCAGCTCTTAATAAAAGCAACTTATGTTGGATGTAGAAGCAAAGATTTAAGACAATCAACAATCAGTTTATTTTACGACTCGGCCCATGAGCTTAAAATTACCATAGCGAGAACTGAGGGTCGGATTGAGGAAACCTATCTAACAATATTCATTTTCTCGACAAAAATAAAAATCTAAAGTACAAAAGAGTCATTCTATTTATAAAATTTAAAGTTACCAGTTCATAATTATTTAAAAAAAAATTTACCACTTAGAAAATAAAAGCTAAACTCACCACCTATCAGCTTGTGCTCCATGACACTTATTCATGCACTCTTTGAGGTCCATCTACTCTATAGCTGGTTTTCTTATANCAAAGTACAAAAGAGTCATTCAATTTATAAAATTTAAAGTTACAACAAGTTCATACTTATTTAAAAAAAAAATTTACCACTTAGAAAATAAAAGCCAACTCACCACCTGTCAGCTTGTGCTCCATGACACTTATTCATGCACTCTTTGAGGTCCATCTACTCTATAGCTGGTTTTCTTATAAAAAAATTAGCAACTATGATTTGAGTGTTGATCCTGATGGCCACCGCTATTTGGGTCGTCGTTGTTGTCGTCAATGTTGTCGTGGAGTCGCCAATTTGTTTTTTCATCAAATAGCTTCTCTCTCTCCCTGGATAGTTTTCTCTCTCTCTCTCTGATCTTGTGGATGATCTAAAAAAAGAAATATGAGGGCTAAGGCATACAATGACGAGAAAAAGCAAAAGAAACACGTGGGGAAAGCTTTCGTGAGGTGGACTCACGTAGAGAGCTCCCAAGCATTTGTCTGAGGTAAGATCTGCTCGGAATACTTTGGAGACTTTATGAAAACAAACCCTGCAACCAGATTTTCAAGTTATTATACTTGTTATGAGGTTCGCTTCTTCATATAAAGGTAAACCTCTATAGTTAATTACATCTTAAACAACTGAGGGTTGCTTTAAAAAACTCTCGATTAAGGTTGTAACTCTTCCTCGAAAAATTTGAATGTCATTATTTTCAATGAAGGAGTTTCAAAGTCCTATCTTAAGGGTAGCAGATGCTTGCAAGCTCAAAAGAGTCCTATCAAGATCCCAAACTATCCTATGATTTTATATTATTATCAAAGGTTTTGTTAAGGTACGTCTTTTGCTCTAGGTTTTGAATGTTCGTTCTTACAAAGCAGAGTTAGCACATCTTAATAACATGCAAAATAAATCTAGGATGACATTATCGGTTTCCAAATTGACATTTGTTGGTTGCTTTGAAAATAATTTAATTACATATATATATATATATATATATATATATATNTTAAGCACAGCACCACAAGTAATATAACATCACGAGAGATAGGCATACTACCTAACCGTGGGATCAATTTTATAAAATAAAGAATTTATGACATCTGTTTGGCCTGTGAACCTTTTGTTTGACCTATGATTCTCCTGCTTAATATAAAAATTAGATAGGATTTATTTTATTTGAGTTCCTAATTTCCTATAAGGGCAAGCCCCTGTAGTTAATTGCATCTTAAATGACCGAACCACTTAAAAAAAACTCTTGATAACAATCAAGGGTTTCTTCTTCAATAATTTAACATTTATTATTCACGATTGTTTGTAGGAAAATTCAAGTAGGAATGAGCCAAGTAGGAACAGTTATTTTGGAGGCCAAAAGAACGAAAGGTAGGGGATGTCATAGATCTCGAGGAAAACCTAGGTAACTTCCCAGACTATCCTATTGTTTGGATTTACATCTTGGAACTGAAGCTATTCAATGTTTACTCTTGTCATTTATTTAAATTTTAGGGCTTACACTAGCACAATTTGTTGGTTGCTTTGAAAATAATTTAATTTAATATGGTATTTTGATTTTACAAAATAAGAACAGATAGATCTTACATATTTAATAGTTTAAGTAATCAATCACAACACCATAAGTAATATAACATCATGAGAGATATACATACTACTTAATCGTGGGCTTGATTATATAAACTAAAGAATTTATGACATCTGTTTGGCCTGTGAACATTTTTTTTGACCTATGATTCCCCTACTTAATATAAAAATTAAATAGTATTTATTTTATCTGGGTTCCTAATTTCTTATAAGGGCAAGCCCCTATAGTTAATTGCATCATAAATGATCAAATCCACTTAAGAAAACTCTTGATAACAATCAACGGTTTCGTCTTCAATAATTCAGCATTTACTATTCACGATTGTTTGTAGGAAAAGTCAAGTGGGAATGAACAAAGTAGGAACAGTTTTTTTGGAGGCCAAAGGAACGAAAGGTAAGGGATGTCATAGATCTCGAGACAAGCCTCAGTGACTTCCCAGACTATCCTATTGTTTGACTTTACATCTTGGAGGTGAAATTATTTAATGTTTACTCTAGCCATTTATTTAAATTTTAGGGTTTACACTTGCACAACATCTGTTCATGGAAATATCCTAGAAAAATAGAAGGATTTGAGTCGTACTTGACGAACAACCTCAAAATCGTAAAAAGTTTAGGACTTATAATGCACAACATGATTGTGAAAAAGCCTAAAGATAGAGTGTGAAGATTTACGTCGTACTAGACGAGCAACTTCAAAGTTTTATGGGTTATGCTATTTATGTCTAAGGAAAGCTTTGTTGAAGTAGACATGCTCCATTTTTTCTGTTGATTATCATCTGAAGTCGTCCATCATGCGCTTGCAGCTTGTTTTGAACTCTTTGCGGTGATGATTCTAGGTTTCAGGTTTTATATGTGAGCATGTAATCATTGTTGAGTCCTAAGGCCTGTCATAGGGTTCCTCCTAAACATATGCCCAACTGTTGTTTACCCTAAGGGTCTTTACAAGCGTAATAAATTATACATAAATGAAATATACGAAAAAGCATAGTAGAATAAAAGTGCAGGAAAAGAAAAGTAGTAGTGTGTACCTGCTATCTCCAATGCTGCTGCTGAAAGGGGTTAGATTTACAAGAAGCGCTTGCAAATATTGTGAAAGATTAAACAAACACGAAAGACATGTTTATATGTGTATATAAAAGACAAGTGGCACATATATGAAATGTCATAATGGATTATAAATATTTAAGGTAGGGGTAGGCACATATTCATAATTCTCAAGGGAGTCATAGGCAACCATAAGCAATCTGTGTGCTTTGTCCCGTCCAACCTCGAGTAGAAACCACCAACCGAACAATCATAGGAGGACAACTCCTAGCCTGATCAAAGGGATCAACAAGTGAACTTTTATAGGATAACATCCAAAATTCTTAATTTTGTCAGGCATGTAATGTTAAACTTTTACTTAGCAGTCAAAATAGTAGTCACCATATACTGCCTTATTTTAAATATCACAAGCTACCCACAAGAGTTTGAATACCATATCCAAGCCTCATACCCTTGAGCATTGGGTTTTACTATATGTTAAGTTGTAAAGGGGAATTCCTCATTAATGTGTTAAGCTGAAGGGTCTTGAATCATATCTTGGTGGGTTCTTAGATTTTTATCGACGATTTTCCTCAACAAATTATAATAAACCCAAATGTCCTCTAAAATGTCCAAAATCTTGCAAAGGCCATACGGGGATGACCCCAAACAACTTTAGAATCTTCTGGATCATTTTAATTTCACTTGATATTGCTTATATTATTGAGTTGATCATCGTAATTGTATTAAGAGTCTTTTAGGTTGCAACTATGTTCAGTGTAATCATGATACCTTAGGTGAGTTTGGGGTAGTTTATCAACTGCGACGGCGTTTTGAAAATGCCGCCTCACCATTTCGAAACTGTGTTTGAGCAGCTTATCCGAAAATGCAGTTAGTTTTTTACACTAAACGAGGAACGCGAGTCACATTTCCAACTAAGCACAAGCTGCCCCAAACACATCCTTAATTAGTCCATGATTAAGGTAAATGATTATTCACTTAATTTCATGTTAAGATTTGTATAAGTAAGCACCCCTAGTGGTATGTTTGATCATTAGGGAATTTTGCACTTTTGTCCCTCAATTGGGTTTGAGCTTGTAGTGTTTTGAGATATTTCACTCTTACTTATATATATATATATATATATATATATATATTAATTATTCCTNAATTTAGAATTTGGTAGAGAAGTCTTATAAAAAAGAGTGTTTGATTTTCATCAGAAAGATTGAACTATGTTTAACCATTGATTCGGCGGTTTAAATTTGTAGTTTAATAATCTCCTAACTCATACCCCTCACTCTTAGATCATCCTAATTCATTCTTTCTTCATATAATCAACAATTTTAAATAATTACAACTTTACCCTTTGTAGAAAAGGTTGTGAGGGGTTACTATCCTTACTTGCCCTCACATTTCAATCTTCTCAATAGGTTAATCATCTTAATTTAATACCTTTTCCTTCTGGTTTATTCTAAAAAATTGATTAAATTAAGGCTAGGGTGTAAAAATTCCTAAATTACAATTATACCCTTAGGGTTTATACTTCATAACTCTTATATTTTGAACCAGATGACCATGAAATTTTTTTGACCTCTTACTCATGGACCAATTAAGACATTAGAGGAATTATATCTTTCTAATATTTATTTTTTTTATAATTATTTGTAATCCATAATTATGAATTTCTAATGTTAATTAGTTTAATAATCCAAAAAATATTCTTTGTCCTTATGAAATTTTTTTGTTGTTGTTGAAAGTCAGAGGACCACTTGGAGTAACTTTCAAGAGTTTTTTAATTGTCTTTGATTTTTTATGATTTTTAACTAATTTGATAAATAAATAAATAGAAAATACATTTTTTTTGTTAAAAATATACTTTTATTTTTCATTAATCTCTCTAACTTTAGTAAGCTCAGAGAACTTGGTTTTATAATTTTTTTATTTTTATTTTATTTTTAAGAATTATTTTAGTCAATAATTTATAAAATTATAAGAAAATGCATTTAAGTATTAAAATACATTTTTAGATATCTAAAAATTTATAAAAGCACTTTAAAGTTGATACTTCTAATTAGAACAAATTTTGTGACACTTTGAGATATATTTATATTTTTATAATTTTTAATTATTTAAAAACATTTTTAATTAGAAAAATACTTTAAAAATATAATTTTAATTTTAGTTTTAATTTTATTTTTCCTAAGTGCCTCTGACTTCAGTGAGTTCACCAAAATGGATTTTGAGTTTTTCTGATTTTTATTTTTATTTTATAATTATTTTAGTGGGCAATTTGTTAAATAATGAGAAAATACATTTTGTGCTTTGAAAATTTTTTGGGAGTATTTTTTTGCTTCAATCAGGGAGATTTTTGTGGTATTTTGAAACATATTTATATTTTATAATTTTTAAATGACTTTTAAATAGCAAAATAATATAAAAATATTTTTTTAATTTTAAATCCCATTTTTATTTTTCTTAGGTCCCTCTAACTNTAATTTTAAATCCCTTTTTTATTTTTCTTACGTCCCTCTAACTCTAGTGAACTCATAAAACTTCATTTTAAAATTTTTTGTTGTATATTTATTTTTCATAATTTTTAATTGAAACAGAGATTATTAACCTAAATAATTAGGGTTCATAGGTTTAGGGGTGTTTTTTTGACCTTGGAAAAATCAGAGAGCATCCCTAACAACATGATTAATAAACCCTAAAAATTTCAAGTCATGATGATAAATATTTAATTAATTATGTATTAAACAAGTTTTAAAGTAAATAAATAATTAAAAATTAGAAAATATATAATTATTTTGAAGCTTTAGGTTTAATGGATTCTCCTCTATTTACTTAGCATGGAGATATTTTTCTTTTATTTTTAAAATTTTTCTACACCAAGATATGATTTTTTAAAGTTATATTTAATTTTTTGGATTTAATTAAATCAAAATACCCTTATTTATCCACTTAACCATGCAACATTCGATTCATCATCGGCATCTCCGAAAGACCATGTGGCAGCTTTCTATTCATGTGCTTTCCACTTGTGTGCTGACTTGGCCCACGGTTTGCGTTACAATCTCCCGTCTGACTCCATCTGCGTCGCTCGTTTTAAATACACACAAATAAATGACATTCGTTCATCGTCCAATGCGGGTGAGCCACATTGGAGGGGTTTTATTTTGAGTTTTGGCCATGGGTGGCCTCTTGGGTTTGGGTTTCCCAGCGGCCAAGGTGGTCGGTCGGGCCATTTATGGTCATCATCCACCTATGGCAACTAAGGGGTGGAGAGTTGTGAAGTCAATTGTGTGGTTCCATGTGTCCAAGGGAAGTGGGAAAGGGTTTGAATTGATTTTTTGGGAGTTTGGGTTCAAGTCATGTGTATGGGTTGGCTTCATCCACCAAGTTGGCTAAGGTTGGTGGTGATAAGCTTGATTAGTGTGGTCAAGTCCCCATCATGTGGATTTAGATTAAATTTACGTTTAAGTGAATCATTGGAGTGGCTAAGCACTTTTTAGGGGATCTTGAAAGAGAATCCCTCTTTCACTATTTTTGGCATGATGGTTCACATGAGGCTTGTACGTGGCTTCATGGCTTCCATATGGCTTGTATAAAGCCACATGGCTTGCCCATGGCTCTTGTACATCCTACATGGCTTACATCAAAGAAAGAGAGGGGAATTCCAAGCTTTCAAAATATTTTCATGGCTTCCACTTTGGTTGATTAATCATGAAAATTTTGGACTATAAGTTTGATTGAATTTGATGTGGGGGCTAAATTTTGTCATGTGGATTTAGGTTTAAGGAGATTTGGAAATTGGACTCAAATTATGGGCTTTCGAATTTTGATATGAAGGGGTTATTTTGGGATTGAAATTGGGCTTTGATTTAATGTTAATAGCATTGAAAATTGATCATGATGGGTTTCATGAAGTCTTGAATTTGTCATGATGGAATTTAGGACTTGGGCTCAGTGAAATTTAATTTGGCATGTGAGATTGATTTTGGTATCTTTTGGGTTCAAAGTGAACTTGTGATAAATTTGGTTTTAGAGCTCATGGAAATTGGATTTGAATTTGGAATTGGGGGAATTTTAGTTTTAATTTGGATTTGGGTGGATTTGGTGGCTAGGATTGTTCTTAGAGGATTCTTGAGTGAAATTGGGGGTTTTGAGCAATTTTGACTATTTATAGGATTATGGGTAAATTGAACGAATTTAAGTGGTGAGAGGGTATTGTAATTTATGTGATGTATGTGAATTATAGGGTAAGGTATGAGGGTAATGTGAATTATGGTAGTGTGTGAGTTGTGTGTGAATTCTGTATGGGGTGTATGATGTGGTGCATGTGAATGTGTGTGTGGTGTGCATGAGTGGGTGAGTGTTGAATGTGTATGTAGTGTGAGGTGAATGTCCAAGTCATAAAGGGCCTCCCTAAGGCCTTGTGACCCTATGTGAACTTATTTTTGGGGCTTCACCATGTTGGCCTAAACTAACTCAACCAAGTGTTGAGGGTCTGAGGCCACCAATGTGAGACTCCAAAAAAGAGTTAAGAGGTGGCAAAAATTCTAAGTGAGGTGGGTCCCATCACTATTCTTTCTAGGATAGTCAACAGGGAAAATCCTTTAGCTAAATTCTAAGCTCTAATAGAAAATTAGGCCTCACAAAAAATGAGGTCAACAGACGTCCGCCCTTTGTCTTTAGCAACCCTGCAAAATAAAGTTAGCATAAAATATGTTTTTTGTTAGGTGATTTAGCTGTTTATCTATTATTTTTTAGACACCGATTAATATGCTCATGGCTTTCCATCATCTCGGGGCTGTCAGGTTTCCTGACCTACTTAGTTTGAGAGGCGATCAAACCTACTCCAACTAGAAGATTACTGACAGTAACCATGGGTTGCCTCATCCAAGAAATCTTCGTAGACCAGGATAGCATGGTTAAAGTTGTGTTTGGTATCTCTGTTCATTAGGGTTTCATATAAATTTTAATGTCTTTTTTTAAGATTTTAAGAGTTGGAAATTTTAGGATGCTTAAGACTTATTAGCTGATTAATTTTGTTTTTTTTGTGTTTTATTTTTTATGTTTGACATGACCCGGTCAAGATCCCATGGTTTCATCGTCCCGGGGTCATTGGGGTTTGTTGTTTGATTAGTCACAAGTGACTAGAAGATATTTTCTTAGCAGCCATGGGTTGCCTCCTCCACAATACATTCTCAAACCAAGTTGCATTTTATGGTTAAAGTTTAAGTTTTACTGGCTTTTATGGTTGATTTTATGTTGTATCTTTTATGATTGTTTATTCCTTGGCCCAAATTGTCCCCGACTAAGGCTAAGTGTGTGTTTGTTCTTGAATGAGAAGTCAAACACTCATTAATATCAAGTCACCTAGGTCTGAGTTGAATTCAGATTAGCCTGAATTAAGTCAGACTGGCCTGAAGTAAATTCCTAGCCGATCCGAGTTAGCTCAGTTTCTCCTTGGGCGACTTCAAATTGGTTTAAGTCAACTAGATTTTAACAAGATTGATTCAGGCTGGCTTGGTTTGACTGGGTACAAGCTAAGCCTAACTGATTTGTATTGAGTCAATCCAAATTTAGCAAAATTAACTTTAAGTTACCCGATGTAAGCTGGGTTGACTCAAGTTACGCCTCCTAAGTTGAGTCAGATCTAACTTGAGTTAGACTAAGCTGAAATCTTTAATCAAATCAGGTCTAAGTTGAGTTTGACCATTCCTTTAATCGAATCAAGTTTAAGTTGAGTTAGACTTGAGTCGATTAAGCTCGGTTCAAATTAGACTTAAGTTAAGTTCAAAGTCGAGCTCTTGATCAGGTTGGCCTGAGTTAAGTCGGAATCACAATACAATAGAAATAAAAGACACAACTTATCTCACAATCCTTCCCAAGCAAATCCCTAGAAGTTCTCTTCAAGCACTTTCCCTCTTACAAGCACTCTCAATTCTCTCCTAGAAATGTAATGAAGAAAAAATCTGTCACATTCTCTCTCCTCTTACAATCCTTGAAGAAAATCTCCAAGCCCTTGAATTTTTCTCTCACTCTCTCCCTTTCCTTCTTCTCACTCTCACACACCACACACACACACACACCACCAACTCAAGCCCCAAAACTCCTCTTCAAGCCCTAGACTTCCCTCTCTTTTATAAAAGGCTACCTCCCTCCAAAAAGAATTCAAAATTCCCTCCAAAATTCTATTCAAAAGTCAACTCATTTGAATTCAAAAGACATGCCCATTGGTCCATGAGACATATCCCTTCATAAAATATCCTTCCAATATGTCTAGATGCATTGAATCACTCCAAGGGGTGTTTAGAACAAGTGTCCCTTTGAAAATTCGTGTAAAAACCCGTCCCAAACCGCCTTAATCCCCAAAAAGTTGTCTTCGATGCATCTGACGTCAAATCGGCGCATCATGTGCTAGTTCTATGGATTTTGGCGCATCATGCGCCACCCTGCAGCAGCTCCACTGTTTTGCTTCGTTTGGCTCTGTTTCAACTCTGATTCGCCCCGTTTCAGTTGTGTTTTGCTCCTGACAGATATACCGACCAAATAAGCATGAAAAATAACATTTCTTTAAAGTGTAATTTCATTCAAAAACATGTAAGAAATGTAAAGTAGATGAAGCATAGAAAGATATATCGAGATGTGTCAAGTCAGAATTTTCTTTCTTGCTCGTTTTTACTCTAAATTGCACAATTTTTGCTTCATTTTCTCCAAAATTCCATTTCTTGTACCTGAAACCAAAAATATGCAAAATACATTCCTTTAAAGTGTAATCTTACTTAAAATCATTAAAATTAAACATAAAATAGATATGAAAAAGTAGGTAATTTTTATGCAGATCAAAATCCCCCCAAACTTAAATGTTACTTGGTCTCAAGTAACCCTTTTACTACATAAAAATATGATTAGGATAAAGATTAACCTATAAATTTCTATACTTTAGTTTAATAAATAAAATAGTAAAATTTAAGAAAAATCTTTAATAATTTAGATTCAAACTCTAAGTTTAAGAGTACTTAGTAATCAAATTTAAGATTTCTGAATCTCTATTCATTTCAAGAAGAATTGAAATTTGTCATATCAATGATACTTAGAACATTCATATGAAAAAGAACTCCATAAAAACTTTACAATAATGCTAATAATACTCTAATACAAGTTTAGAAAATGTAATAAAATTTTTCCTTAAGTTGATTCAAGTGAAGCCAATTTTTTATTAGGCATCTCCTCAAGCTTCTCCTCACTCATTTTTCTTTTCTTTTCTTTTCTTTTTTTTCTTTTCTTATCTATCTTTTTTCTTTTAGGAACTTTTCAATCCTTTCTTTTCTTTTTTTCTTTTTTTTCAAGTGAGGATTACTATATCTTATGTATACAAGAAACTAAGTGGGTTGGAGAAAATGCTAAGGAGATTGATAATTTAGGTTTTAAACTTTGGTATTCTGGTAAGAGTCGCACTAGAAATGGTGTAGGTGTAATTATAGATAAGAGTTTGAAAGATAATGTTGTAAAAATTAATAGAGTTGATGATAGAATTATAGCCCTTAATATTATCATTGATACTAAGATTTTTAATATTATAAGTGTTTATGCTCCTCAAGTAGGTTTAGATACAGGGTCTAAAGATAAATTTTGAAATAACTTAGAAGAATTAATACAAATGATACCTCTTGAAGAAAGAATTTTTATTGGAGGAGATTTAAATGGACATGTCGGTAGAGTGGTAGAAGATTTCAGAAATATTCATGATGGCTACGGTTTTGGAGTAACTAATGAAGAAGGTAGAGCTTTTTTATATTTTGCTTTAGCGTATGATTTTGTTATTACTAATACTTTATTCAAGAAAAGAGATGAACATCTTATTACTTATAAGAGTGGATCTAATAAAACACAAATTGATTATTTTCTTACAAGAAGAAGAGATCTTCGCGATTGTAAAGATTGTAAGGTCATTTCAAGTAAAAATTTAAGTACCCAACATCGTTTATTAGTTTTAGATTTTAAGATTAAGAGTTGTAAAATAAGAAAATACTAGGACTCATCATTGCAGAATTAAATGGAGAAACTTAAAAGACACAAATAAAATTATTTTTATGAGTAAAATT
>JXCR01080004.1:53614-64425 GCA_002079205.1 Phalaenopsis hybrid cultivar
AAAAGGGAATACATGAAATGTAATTTTAGTAGTAATAGCTCTAGTGACAGAAGTGTGACTTTGGGTGATCAAATTATTAAAAGGTGTGAACGATTTAGATATCTTGGGTCCGTTGTCCAAAGCGATGGTGATATAGATGGGGATGTTAATAGTATTATTCAAGTTGGTTGGTTGAAGTGGAGGAATGCTTCGGGCCTTTTGTGTGATAGAAAAGTACTACACTGAAAGGAAAATTTTATAAGACGGTGGTGAGACCTGCAATGCTCTATGGCGCTGAATGCTGAAAAAATTTTATAAGACGGTCGTGAGACATGCAATGCTCTATGACGCTGAATGTTGTCCTTTAAAAGAGAAGCATAATAATAAGTTAAGTGTTGTCGAGATGAGAATGATTAGGTGGATGAGTGACTTTACACTTAGAGACAAAAATGCAGAATGAATATATTCGTGATAGGGTTGGTGTAGCTCTTGTGACAAACAAAATTAGATAAAGTCGTCTTAGATGGTTTGGTCACATTAAACGCCGACCATCTGATGATCCAATTAAGAGAGTAGATGTTTTAGACTCGACTTGTGTTAAGAAAGGCAGAGGTAGACCTAGGAAGACTTGGGCTTATTGTATTAAAAAATGATCTTAATTTACTAGAACTAAATGCAAATATGACACTAAATAGGACGCAATGGAGGGGATTCATGTAGCCGACCCCACGTAGTGGGATTAAGGCTTTGTTGTTGTTGTTGTTGTTGAGGATTACTATATCTGGATAACCTTAAATAATTTTGAACTTCATTATTTTTCTTCTTAAAGTCAAAACTTCTTACCTTTCTTCACTTTATAAATTCATATTAGTTTATGATTTTTCATAAAGTCTCATTCTTTTCTTCTTACATGAAACTCTAAAATTCATAACACTTCAAAAATATAATGTCATTTACTTTAAATAGAAAATTATAGTCTTATCCTTTCATACCAAATATCTTTAACTTTAGAATTGACCTTCGTTATTAAAAATTTTTACCTAAATTTACCATAATATTTACAAACATAAATATAGTCATTTAAAGTTAAACTCTAACATCCAAGGTCATGTTAAATTAATTTTAAAAATATATTTAATTGAAGACAAATAAAATTTAGTTTACTTCTTTTTAAAAAGAAAATTTTCTTTTCCCCCAAACTTACATTTTTAAATATTTTACATTTAATTCCATAAAATTTAGCATGAAGAAAAAGTAAAAGTTGAATCTACTAACAACTACAACATCCTATCAAATTCATATACGTACATAATCAGGATAGAATGATTGCAGGAGAAAGTAAATCTAGCCTAATACATGCTTGCAATAATATAATATTAACTTTAAATCTTATTTTTCTTCCTGCCTCCAAACTTGTTTTAAACATGTATAACATTCAATACAGAAAATATAAGCAGGAAGAAAAATAATTTAGAAATTCTATCTACCACAAACATCAATAAGTATTCATCAGGAAATAACAATATGCAATAGAAAGTTTAAACTAAAACATGCTCGATAAAATGGAAAGAAAGGTCTAACAAGTAGAACAGGTATCGACATGGGAATATATATATTTATGTGTTTTTCAAATCTTTATATTATTGTAATAAAAACACAAACACACATGAAAAATGAGGTCAATTCTTCTTTTAACTCATTGCGTCTCACTAACTTACATCCAATTTCTAACGGAATCACTACACAGATATATTGGGTACTTATAAATGATTTTATAGATTATAATCCCAAAGATAATATTATCCCTGATACATTGGGTCGCGAACACCAACCTCTGGTGTCACCATATCCCATTAATTAAGCACCTCTAGCAGTTATAAGGATAGTGTAAAATCATCCATATGTTATTTATCAAATAGGTTAGCTAGTCCTATCAAATGAAAATAAAGTCAGAGAAAAGAAGTAACAAAATTGAGATGGAACTGTCATTATTAAAATTCATAATGTCTCTTGTAAAACTTAAGTCCGAGTGAGACCCAAGTTGTAGTGGACTCATCAATCCAGCTAATACAAGAGAACATACAAGTCTAACCATAATAAGAAGTTAATAAATCACCTCCCTCATGACACAAAAAGCAAATCAAACCACTAACAATCCAAACATTTACCAATCATCAATCAAACTGAATAATCCATACCAAAGCAAACATAATACAACACTAACAATCATGACTCTCAAGCACACTAAATCAAACCACACTGATAACTATGGGTTGCCTCCCATAAAGCGCTTTGTTTAACGTCGTCAGCCCCACAAATGATTCCACCTAGATCAAAATTTTATTTAAGTAATCCTTGATCAATCACCCAATCTTTTCCAAATCCAGGGATTTCTACAAAGTCCTCGAATTTAAAATTTTCTTTCAGCTTTTTTTTTCAGACTGATTCACATCATTGTTCCTTATATTTCTTTCTAGATCCAATATTCTTCTAGTGATTTTCTTAATTTTCATATAAATATCATCCTTGAAATTTATAAGAAATGGATCTTTATATGATACGTCATGATCTCCCAAATTTTGGAACGGATTCTCTCTAGATAATTCAAATTTTGGATCAAATTCTACTTTGTTACTCTTCTATTTCAAGTTATCTTCTATATCTTCCCCTTGGTGCTGAGTAAATGGTAGATGTGGTCTTTCTATATTTATCTTAGTTGAGGAAATAGGTTTTTCTAATTCCTTAAGAATTTTTTCCATTGGTCTTTCAATCTCCTTATCCTCATTTCTCAACTCAAATTTCTTTTGAAACATATCCTCAAATTATCTTCTAAATATTTGCTCGAAAATTTTAAATTGCACATCATTCATCTCCTTGGGGTTTATCTCAGGGTCACTAGGTAAAATCTCTGGGGGTAACTGTTAATTGCATTAATAATCTGTCCCAGTTAATTTTTTATATTCCTTATTACGACCTCTTAATTTTCCGTCTCATCATTTGAATCACAACCTTTTCTAACATCTTCTCATCATCCTGTGGGCTGAAGTTAAATTGAGGATGATTATTAATTGAGTTAATAATCTGTCCCAATTGGTTTTCTATATTCCTTATTTCGGTCCCTTGACACTCCAACTCGCTCTCTATTTGAATAACGACCTCTTCTAATAAATCCTTCTCATCATTTTGGGGGTTGAAGTTAAAATTATGAGAAAAAGAAAGTTTATTATTATAATAGCCATGATTATTCCAACAACATGTCTGATTAAATTGATTATCTTCCCAAAATTAGTATTCTCCTCCAAAATTATTATTCATGTTAAAATTCAAATGATTTTCCCAACCTGGATTGTAATAATCGGAATAACAATTATGTATCTCATGACCATATCTTTATATGTATTGATCCAACTTCCTCTCAATATCTGCAACCTGAGAACTTAAAATTGTAAGCATATCTTCTTGAGAATTTGCCACTCTCTTGGGGTTTACTCTTTCAAATCTACTAGCATTATAATCCAAATCTGAATATTCATTATATCGTTGATCCATCATTTCTACATTAAATTCATGGAGTCTTTTCAAATCTCTCCCAAGAGTTCTCTCCAAATCTGACTTGCAAAATTCAAGGTCTGCAGCTCCTAAACTATGCATACAAATTTAAAGACTTAACTAATATGACAAATATCAAAAAATATTTTTGGTATTTTGGTTTTTCTTTAAAATAAACACACAATGACTAAACACATTATATACTAATATTATAAATTCCAAATCCAAGTCTTACAGGTTTAAATAAAATCCTCCTAAAGTTCTTACCGAAGCTTCCCCGGCAACGGCGCCAAAAACTTAATGTGTCGTCATTGTGTACTGTTTTTCTGCATGTTTTATGTAGATTTAAATCTATGGTAACAGTGCCAAAAACTTGACCCGTCCCGAAATTATGTAATAATTTATCTTTCAAAAATATGGATAAAATCTTGACCCAATTTATATTAAGTATTTAAGGTGTAAAATCAAAATGTTTATAAAATATATGAAATAGTTCACACACTAATGGTTCTACGCAAGCGCATGTATCACTTCAAGTAATATAGGACTTTCTTTAAAAACCTCAGTATCGATCCCACAGAGAAGAGCAGTAAGAATTTATTCATGCTAATTATAGTCTACTACTATAAAGTCTTAATTTGGAAGATGGAAATTCTTATGATAATAACATAAATCACAATATTCAAACTATAAAAATTAAAGTAAGAAGGACAAGTTAAAATTAGTTAAATGAATGCTAACAGAAATGTAGTTAAAAGACTAAGCTAATTAAACTAATTGTCAAACTTTAAAATTAAATTTACTTAGACTAAACAAAGTTTTGTGACGAAGAGTTCAAATTTAAGAAAGTATCCTTCCCCTTTACAATGAGTATATGGATTGTGAAGAAATTGAAATCATTTGAAAAATATAATTAAGAAAATTGTTTTGTGTCAAATAGGAGCAATCCTATTCTCTACCATTTTCCGAGCGCTGTGAAGAATATTGACTAATCCAGAGTTTGGTCCCTAATTTCATGGTTATGTTGGGACGATACCGACTGTCACTCCAGATCTCTGACTACTCCCTCACCTGAGAGCTAGCATGCTCGCATTAGTTTCCAATCAACTTAACCAAATTGGGGATTCTAATCTGTCACCTTAAACTTTTTCAATTCTACATCCAACAAAGTATATTTTCCTATTTATTTGCACCCAATCCCATGGATGAAATACTCCCCCATGAAATCAAATGAGATTCTCCCCATGTTGTAGAAATCATAGCCCTTTCGGAACATACATTTTTCAACACATTTTAACATTTCAATTGATTAGATCGAAAAGTAAATGAAGACCGGAGTTTGAATCATCACAAATTATTGACATTTAAAACCGTATAAAACAAAATCATTTCTTCACAAAACCAAATCTCAAAGCAGGGAGAAGAATAAAAAAACTACTCAAATTTCATGAGAAGGATACGACAAAACACAGATTTCATTAATAAAAACAAGTTTACAATACAAAAGAAATAAAAGACACAACTTATCTCACAATCCTTCCCAAGAAAATCCCTAGAAGTTCCTTTCAAGTCTTTCTCTCCTTACAAGCACTCTCAATTCTCTTCTAAAAATGTAAAGAAGAAGAAATTTTCATCTTCCCTCTCCTCTTACAATCCTTGAAGAAAATCACCAAGCCCTTGAATTTCTCTCTCACTCTCTCCTTTTCCTTCTTCTCACTCTCACGCCACACACACACACATACACACACACCACCAACTCACGCCCCAGAACTCTTCTTCAAGCCCTAAACTTTCCTCTCTTTTATAAAAGGTTGCCTCCCTCCAAAAAGAATTTAAAATTTCCTCCAAAATTTTATCCAAAAGTCAACTCATTTGAATTCAAAAGACATGTCCATTGATCCATGAGGCATATCCCTTCATAAAAGATCCTTCCAATGTATTTAGATGCATTGAAGCACTCCAAGGGGTGTTTAAAATAAGTGTCCCTTTGAAAATTCTTGCAAAAACTCGTCCTAAACTGCCTTAATCTGCAAAAATTCATCTCCAGCGCATCTGGCGTCAAATCGGTACATCATGCGCCAGCTCTCTGGATTTTGGCGCATCATGCGCCACCCTGCAGCAGCTCTACTATTTTGCTCCGTTTGGCTTCGTTTCAACTCTGATTCACCCCGTTTCAGTTGCATTTTGCTCCTAACAGATTTACCTACAAAATAAGCATGAAAATAACCTTTCTTTAAAGTGTAATTTCATCCAAAAACATGTAAGAAATGTAAATTAGATGAAGCATAGAAAGACATATCGAGATGTGCCAAGACAGAATTTTCTTTCTTGCTCGTTTTTACTCCAAATTGCACCATTTTTGCTTCATTTTCTCCAAAATTTTATTTTTTAAACCTGAAACTAAAAATATGCAAAATACATTCCTTTAAAGTGTAATATCATTAAAAATCATTAAAATTGAGCATAAAATAGATATGAAAAAGTAGGTAATTTTTATGCAAATCAATAACCACCCTTTTTAGCTAATAGGTGCCTCAAATGTCCCTTTGAAATTCGTCAAAATGAATTAACTCGTCAAGTAACTGTCACTGGCGCTTAAGCGCGGGGCCTCTGATGCTTAGGCGCGACCTTCTCTGTTTCACCAGCACTTAAGCGTCAGATTTGACGCTTAGACGCAAAAATACTTTTGCACCATTTTTGCATTTTTGCTTCATATTTGATCATTTTTAACTTCTTTTGCCATTTTTCACCTTTGTAGTTCTACCTGAAAAAACACACAAATACCTTCCATTAAAGCGTATAAAAATACTATATATTTTAGGTGTATCATTAGGTCAGGTTAACCCGATGAATCACTTGATCTGGGTTAACCCGAGTTATGTCAGGTTAATCTGACGATTCAGTTGATTTGGTTAACCTGAGTTAGATCAGGTTGACCCAGTGATTCAGTTGATTTAGGTTAACACGAGTTAGGTCGGGTTGACATAGACAATCAACTGATTTGTTTAACTCAAGTAAGTTGGGTTGACCCAAACAATCAGCTGCTTTGGGTAGCCTGAGTTAGGTCCGGTCAAGTCGGTGATTTAGTTGATTTGGGTTAACTCGAGTTATGTTGGGTCAGACTGGTG
The DNA here is from genome assembly GCA_002079205.1 of Phalaenopsis hybrid cultivar. NCBI lineage: Eukaryota > Viridiplantae > Streptophyta > Magnoliopsida > Asparagales > Orchidaceae > Phalaenopsis > Phalaenopsis hybrid cultivar. The sequence continues at coordinate 60,271 of JXCR01080004.1, forward strand.
ATTTAGTTGATTTAGGTTAACCTGAGTTAGGTTGGGTTGACCTGATGATTTAGTTGATTTGGGGTTAGACCTAAATGTTTCATGTCGAAAATATGTATAATTTGGGTTAGCCTAAAACAATTCATATTAGGGTTAGACCTAAAAGGTTTTAGGTTAAAATAGGTCTAAGTTGGATTAGAGCTAGTAAGGGTTGGATTGGACTATGTCTAAGTTAAGCCAGACCCAGTAGTATTTGAACTAAGCTAGGTCTAATTTAGGTTATACCTAGTTGAGTTTAGGTTGCAATTAGGTCTAATTTGAGTTAGACTTAAAGGGGTTGATGTTGAACTAGTTCTAAGTTGAGTTAGACCTGGGGTGGTTTGAGTTGAACTAGGTCTATGTTAAGTTATACCTAATTGAGCATAGGTTGAGCTAGGTCGAAGTTAGGTTAGACCTAGTTGAGTTTGGGTTGAACTAAGTCTAGGTTGGATTAGATTTAGGATGATTTTGGTTAAGCTAGGTTTAATTTGGGCTAGACATAAAAAGATTTAGGATAATCTAAGTCTAATTTGGGTTAGACCTAGAAGGGCTTGGGCTATGGTTAAGTCTAATATGGATTAGACTTAAAGGGTTTCGGTTTGGTTAGGTCTAATTTGGGTTAAACCTAAAAGGATTTAAGTTGCAGTTAGGTCTAATTTGGGTTAGACCTAAAAGCATTTAGGTTGCACTAGGTCTAAGTTGGGTTAGACCTAGTGGGGTTTAGGTTGCAATAGGTAAATTGGGTTAGACCTAGTGGGGTTTATGTTGTGATTAGATCTAATTTAAGTTAGTCAAAAAGGATTTTAAGTTATCGTTAGGTCTAATTTGGGGTTAGACCTAATAGGGTTTAGGTTGTACTATGTCTAAGTTGGGTTAGACCTAGAGCAAACCCAAGTTAAACATGAGCTAGGTCAAACCTGACTGGGGCTCAGGCTTGACCTCAATTGGATTGGGTCCACTTGTGAGTCTACTTGGGTCAGGTTTAAGTTAGGTTAGACCTAAACCAAGTTCAAGCTCAATTTGGGCTAACCCTCGGTCATTAAGGGTGGTTTTATGATTAGGAGGATAACTACGCTGTTAATCCTTTAAGAACCCTATCAGGTTATGCCTAAGGTTGGTTTAGTGTTTTAAATTAAATTTAGGGGAAATTTTGGGCTAATAGTAAATTTTAAATTTTACATTTTTACCCCTAAGTTTTCTAAATTTCTTTTTTAGGTTAGGGATGAAAATTGTTATTTTTGTGTTTAATTTCACTGCCCAAAATTTTCTTTTTAATTTCAATTTCCATTTTCATTTTTCTAATTTTTATTTCAATTTTTGTAATTATTTTTCAAAATAATTACAATTTTGGTAGAAAATTTGTCATTTTAAAAATTAGGGAGCCCCTCTGACTTTAGAAAAGCAGAGGATATTTCCAAATGTAGAGGGAAATTCTCCCAAAATTTTGGATTTTTCTGTCTTAGAATTAATTTTTAATAATTAAAATACTCTCTGGAGTATTTAATTATCTAAAAATTAATTATAAGTTAATCATTTTCATTATTATTTATATTATTTTCTCCTCTATTCCTAGAGTTCAGAGATATTTTTATTTTATTTTTTGTGATTTTTCTACATTAAGTTATGTAGTTTGTATGTTTTTAGGCATTTTCTGGATTTAATTAAATAAGAAAATAGGAATTTCCTACTTATCCAGCTTAATGCCACGTCAACCTTGGTGTCGTCGAAAGCCCACACATCCTCTGTCGATTCGTTACGCTTTCCACGTCAATGTAGAATAGTCTAGTGGTTCGGTGCTTTGCGCTCTCCACACATCCTCCTACTTATCTAAGTGTTGGGCATTGTTGCGTCAATGGGAGCGTAGGAGGCATGGGAGGGTGCTTAGCTTGATTAAGGAGACTTTTTGTGGGGTGGCTAAGATCAAGTTTGGTCTGGCTTGACCTAATTTTGGCATGGTTTAGGTCCTCAAATTTTGAACATGGGTGGGCTTGACTTGGTGTCGAGTGTCCCCCCGTCCCCATGGTGAAGAATGCAAAATTTATCTTTTAGTGGTTGTCCCATGCTCAATTTTATTTTAATTAATCTTAATTTAAATTGGAATGCCATGATGGGTCATAGTGGGTTATGGTGGGTCATGGTGAGTCATGTTTAGCCCATGTATAATGGGTTAAGGAAATTGGGTCATTGACTTGGGTTTAGATTTTTAGGGTTTAGGGCTAACCTAATTGGGTTGGGTTCAGTTCAAAGGTTCAAGTCATAAGGGAATTTCATAATCCAACTAATTAAATAATTAGGTGATGAAGGTTGGCCCCATTATGTCAAATTTAGCCCCTAAGTGGTTTGATGTCATGACCACTTAGGTGAGGTTCAATTGTATGACAATGTGTTCAATTGGTCAAGAATTAACCAAAGTTGGGCTAGTCCCAATTGGATTTGACCACTCATGGTGCCACCAAGTCTTGGGGCCAAATTGGTGTAATGAAATTTCAAGTGATTTTTAAGGTTAATTAGGGTTGGGGAGGCCTTAGGTGAGACTAGGGATCAAGTTCCCCTTCCCAATGTGAAATTTATGGTCATAGTGGCCCCTACAATCTATAAGAAGGTCCTTAGGGTTATGGGTTCTTAGAGGTGACTCTAGGCATGTCTTACTCATGGGGGTCAATTTGGGTCTCCCATCAGGCCAAAACCCTAATCCAACCCAACTAAGAGTTAAGGGTTTTTAGGTTTGGCCTGATGAGTCCTAACAATGCACAACCCTGGTCTGAGGCTATGCAAAGTGAATGGATGAGCCCTCACAAATGTGAGGTCAACATTGAGTTAAAACTACTCAGTGAGCAAATATTTCCATATTACAATAGTTATCATTTTAAAATATTTTGTAAAAAAAACATTCACCGTAAAACTGCACAGTAAAAAAAAAAAACAGTAAATAAATCAATTCCATTTCCTTTCATTTATTTAGTTTACACTTTTCATAATTATGAGTCAATGTCTAAACACATGCTTTTTAAAAATATATATGTTTAACTATTTCCAACCTACCATAAAGGCATGCAACTTTTTCTGTTTTCATTTTCATTTCCATTTCTATTTTCGTGCATGCGTACATTGCATTCCCCTGTCTTAATCATGAGGTTCAATTTGGGTTCTAAGTCGAAGGCTTAAAAAAAAATTTTTTATTAACGAATCAAGGTTCACCCAAAAGAACCACATCATTATTTTTATTATTGTTATAAAATGAAAAGGAGCAAAGCATCACACGGCTCTCCTTAGCATGAAGCTGGCGATCTCATCCGTCCGTCTATTTCTNGTTTAAATGTAAAAGCTTAGAGAATTGGGAAAAATATCAAACGGCTCACAAGGAGTCTAAAAGAGCAATCTGTGACGCTAAAAATTCTGCTTTTAATGATATTTATAATAGATTAGAAACTAAAGAGGGTGAAAAATATATGTATAAACTAGCCAAACAAAAAGAAAAGAAAAGTAAAGATTTAACAAGTACAGTGTATTAAAGATGAAAATCAAAAAGTATTTTTCTTAAAAAAAGATATTCAACATAGGTGGGTGAGTTACTTTGATAAACTTTTTTAATGAAGTTTCTGAAAATATGATCGACCTTAGTGATTTTAATATCGTGAATAATGATAAAACATTTCATTTTTACCATCGCATTAACAAAAAAGAAGTTGAGGAGGCTTTAATGTAAACCAAGGGTGGAAAGTCTGTAGGACCTAATGATATCCCAATTGAAGTGTGGAAATATTTGATACCAAGGGTGGAAAGTCTGTAGGACCTGATGATATCCCAATTGAAGTGTGGAAATATTTGGGAAAGGGTGGAAAGTCTGTAGGACCTGATGATATCCCAATTGAAGTGTGAAAATATTTGGGAGAGGGAGTTTCTTGGCTTACTAAAATTTTCAATCTAAAAAGATGCCTGCGGAGTGGAGGAAGAGTATTTTGATCCCCATTTTTAAGAATAAAGGGGAATGAAATATGTAAATGTTTAGGAGATTTGGGAGTTTCTTGGCTTACTAAACTCTTTAATATTATTTTAAAAACTAAAAAAAGAGTACTTTGGTCCCCATTTTTAAGAATAAAGGGGATGCACATGAGTGTGCAAATTATAGAGGAATTA
>JXCR01080011.1:0-36827 GCA_002079205.1 Phalaenopsis hybrid cultivar
GTGAGTACCCTTACTTCTAAGTTACAGTAACATGTTTGGCTTCTAAACCTACATCATGAATAGTTATTGATGCTTGATTATGCATTTTCAAGGTGAGTACCCTTACTTCTAAGTTACAGTAACATGTTTGGCTTCTAAACCTACATCATGAATAGTTATTGATGCTTGATTATGCATTTTCAAGACTTTATTTGATTCATTTTCCATTCAATCTTATTAGTAATAAAGATAAAAATATGTCTTTTAATATGAACATTTTTATGCATTATTTATAAAATATTATATGATTAATGATATGAAAATAGGAAAGATATGGACTACATAGAATGAATGTATATCAAGACGAATATGATACAAACAAGGAATGTGACCCTACTCGCACCCGTAAAAATTTTTCTATCATCTGAGACAATCATGAATAGAGACAGTTGCGCCGGCAAAAGATATCGATCAGGGTTGAGTAGGTACCTTTCCACCTCATACAAAAATTAAATTGTTTTGTGCCCCGCTCTACCGACGAAGTATGCATCAGTTGGAGGGTACTAGGTTACATTTAGACAATGCTCTTACGACGATTGTAAATGATAAGTTATAGATATAGATAAGTTATGGCATTGCGCTACTGAACGTTCTAAATATTATGAAATAGTCATAAATGAACATTAAGTGTTAATATTTCTTTTACATTAATTAGATATATACTTAACTGGCCTGCATTTTGTCTCTCTTTCATTTCTATTACAATAATTTAGAATTAGGAGTATTCACTGACTTTTATAGTTATAATAATCAACTGTTATTTATAATAATTTAATTATAAAATAAATAAATTTACCTATTACGACACCTGTCAAGTCATTCGATTAGCACCCTCACCGCCCTTGAAAGCCTTAATTGAGGGCTTATCCTCTCGGACTTTATCATTCGAACTAAATGAATGAGAGAGAGTGTGAGATAGTGGAAGTGAGAGCGAGAGAGGAAAAGGAAGAAGAAGATAGAAGAAGTGTGAACTTACTTGCAAGTGAATGACTTAAGCGACATCATTGCTCGGCTCTAGAACAGTTATTGTGTTACCTAAAAGGAACTCCTGCAAAGAGGATTCTATATTAAGATCATGTGCATTTATATAAATGTTTCTTTGATTCAGATTGGGCAAGTTTCAAGATTAATTGAAGATCCATTACTGGATATTGTGTTTCTATGGGTGGTAATTTGGTCTAATGGAAGAATAAGAAATAAAATGAAGTTTCACAATCCAGTGAACAATCTGAATAACAAGCAATGACACAAGCTTCGACTAAATCGATGTCTTCCAATTCCTTACTGAAATGGGTTTTATGATGATCACTCCAACAAAATTGTGGTTGATAACCAAGCTGCAATTCATATTGCTTCAAACTCTGTCTTCCATCAACGAACAAAGAACATAGAGATAAATTGTCATTTTGTTCGTGAAAATATTCAGCAGACTTTGATTTCTACAACTTAAATAAATATTGGGGAACAGTCAGGGGACATCTTCACAAAGACACTTAATGAAGCATGATAAACATCTATGCTCCAGCTTGAGGGGGGGTGTTATGGAAAATACTAAATATTAGGTAGCTTGTTTATTTAGAAGCTTGTATACTGGGTAACCAAATTTGAGTAGATTCGATTTTAGATCTTTTCTATATCAGATATGTTCCTAATCTCTAGAGAGATGAGTGTCTATTAACATGTAACGTATGATTTCAATTGGAAAATATAAAGAAAGAAATTTTATGTGAAATATATAACATATGTAACATACAAAGATTTCTCATAATCAGTTTGGATTTGTGTCAGGCAAGTCTACTACATAAGTTAAACATTTATTGAGAGGTTTGATGGACAAGTACAAAAAGAATAAGAAAGATCAACATTGATTTTTGCTGATTTAGAAAAATCTTGCGATAAAATTCCAAGAGTATGTTGGATAATTTTAAAGAAGAAAGATGCTGATATGACTTGAATTCAAGTCATCAAAGATATGTATACTGAAGCTGTTACTTGTGTTCGAACAAAAGAGGGATTGATCAAGTATTTCCCTATTTCAGTTGGATTACACCAGGAATCGACTTCAAGCCCTATGGATGCTCTTACTGGACATTTATAGAAGGATGTACCTTGGCGTATGCTTTTCGCTGATGATATCCTTCTTGTGGATAAAACTAGAGAGAGTTCAGAAAAAAAATTAATTTATGGAGGTCTATATCGGAGTCTAAAGTCCTTCGTTTGAGTAGATCTAAAATTAAAGACATGGAATGCAATTTTAGTAGTAGTAACTCTAGTGGTAGAGTTGTAAATATAGGTGATCAAATCATTAAAAAGTGTGAACATTTTAGATATCTCGGTTTATTGTTCAAAGTGATAGTTATATAGATAAGAATTTTATCAGTAGAATTCAAGTTAGATGGTTGAAGTGCAGAAATGCATAGGGCCTACAGTGTCATAGAAAGTACCTCTTAGACTGAAAGGAAACTTTTATAAGCTGGTGGTGAGACCTGCAATGATTTATGACACTGAATGTTGTTCTTTAAAAGAGAAAAAGTTGTGGATGAGTGGCTTGACACTTAGAGACAAAATGCGAAATGAATAAATCCGTGAAAGGGTTGGTATAGCTCCAGTGGCGGACAAGATTAGAGAGTCGTCTTAGATGGTTTGGTCACATTAAATGTCGACCATTTGATGATCCAATTAGGAGAGTAGATGTTTTGGATTTAACTTATGTTAAGAAAAACGAAGGTATACCTAAAAAGGCATGGGCGTTTTGTATAAAAAATGATTTTAATCTATTAAATTAAATGAAATTATGACACTCAACAGGACACAATGGGAAAAAAAAATCATGTAGCTGACCCCACTAGGGGGATAAAGGCTTGTTGCTGTATAATTATGAAATAAAATTGTTAGATAATTTTCTTGTCTGATCGTATATTCCCGTCTTGGGAATCCAAGTTCCCAAGTCAGGTTGTGACAATAGTTCATTGTTATTTTTTATTAACTTTTTCAGATTCAAGCTTTTGTTTAAAGATAAATAGCAAAGGATGAAATGTTTATAGAAGGACAGGTCAGCAAATGAAAAGATAATTTTATTATTTATTTAAATTAAGTATTAGTGGATCTTTCCTTATTCTAGATTTAGAATGAAATAGAAAATTTGAATTTTACCGCCTAGTCGTCTGCCTGCCTTAGAAATTCAAAGCCCTCTAGTCGGGGCCTTGAAAATTAGCCTAACTTCACATAAATGGAATTGAATGTCTTGATTTAAAACCGGACAAAACACACTCATAGTTATAAGGATTTAAAGTGTAATTTGAAGAAAAAATGTTATCTTTGCCATTTTATAAATTTAAGCTTAATTAATCTATTTGCATTTAAATTTACCAAACATTTTAATCCATATGGCATTAACCTAAATCTCTTTTTGCATTATTTACTAGTTTGTAATCTTTACATCAAGGAATTCAATACTTGGCCAGGATGCAAGTTAATGCGTGCATAAAAGCGGCTTATATACTTTAGATTGATTGACGTTACAAAAACATTATACTTTTTTTTTTGTTTCCCCTAACGAGATAGTTTACTTTATTACAATATTATTATTTATTATTGGCATGCCAAGCTCCATTAGAACTTATAAATAATTTGAGGACTCGGTGACACTATCACAGATATATATGCATGCATCTGAGGACTTTTGGTCATCAAAATCATTTGTAAATCTAAAATCCAAAACTTCCAATGTATAATTTTATCCATCAAAATAGCAATACCTGATAAATCTAACACCTTTTGAATAATACATTTCTCCCACATTTAAATCAACAAATGAAAACCCAAGAGAAACCTCAAAAAACAAGAAACGTACCTCAGATGTCCCCAACCTATTCATATCTGAGGTACCAAAACCAATATCCACTTTCTGAGTATTCATCATAGTAGCAATTGCTGTGACATGAGTGATTGCATGTTAATCCACCAAAAATAAATAACAAACTTAAAGACGCAATTTATTGAAAAAGCGAAATACAGTACCAATAAGATAAAGATGATATGCATACTGCAACCATCATTCTGCATTGGTTAGAAAGCAACAGAATATCCCAGTTTAAAGGAAGCTTAAAAGCATAAACAAATGAAGCAAAATTCCACCTGCTATTCCAGCACAACACAGAATAATAGTAGGCTAACAATGTGTGAAATAACGGAAAAATTGTTTTGACAGCAGTGAAATTCTGAAAAATGTTTTAATTCTTGACCATCAAGATATTGTCTGATTTAGCCTAATAGTCTTAGAGTTTTCTCACCTTGGAGTAACTTTTCACGGATTCGCCCATCGCAGGAGAGTTCCTATATGACCACACAACTTAGAAGTTTCTGATAAAATTCCTATCACTGTACCAAAAAGTGCCAAAATATTTTCATGGCTTAGCTTTATACTACTTAAGGGGCATCATAATCATTATCATTTCGTAATAGCCCGAACGCTCAACCATCAAGATATTATTCAATTCAGTTTAACAGCCTCAAAGTCTTGTCCCCTTGATATTGCAAAGTTTTAGCCCATCCCAAGAGAACTCACGAGTATGTTAACCACCATACCTTCTCCACATTATAATAGGGACATATGTGTCAATGGTGACATAGAATGCTGAATAATAGTCATTGTATGGCACAAATCAAAATCAAGATGCATCGCGCTAACCAAAACCAACAAACTATTGTTCATTCAGCAAAACTGACTTCACTAATGAATCTGAATCATTGCAACCAGCTAAGGATATTGGCATTAATGGACACATTGCAAATAAAGAAGACAAAAAAGTTACCAAAAAGTACACAAATGTCTTCCACTCACAAAACAGACTATGTCAGCGTATCTGGAACATTGAAATCATCTAAAAAAAGCATTTTGTGACCAATTCGATCAAATATGATGAAAACAGCATAGTATAAATGTGATGTCCTATGAATTGGATTGGAATTACCTCGACCACCGTCAAAATTGATCAAACATTGTTTGATCGACATTACAACAGCTAGAACATCATAAATACTTGATATGAAGAGCCATAATGACTGATTTCCCAAACAAAAGCAAAATGAAAAATATGCCTGCACGCAAGGACAACAATGCAAGTATCGAGATGCATGAAACACACTCACAAGAGATCAAAATATGAATTTTTAAAGCCCATAGAGCATGGATAACATAAGAGTTTCGCCATCTAAGTCACAAATTTGAATTCTTGAACACGACATGCACATATCCACTCAAATTGTAAGACATTATCCAAACATTTGATCATTCAACAAGAACATCAATTCAACATAAGAAGTCAGATTCCAATAATGACCTTAAAATGAACCAATTAGAATATAGTCAGCGCAAGCCTAGCTAGTTCATTGAATGGGTCGAAAACCTCCACTTGAATCCTACCCAACCAAAGTCAAATACGAACCAACAAGGCATGAAAAATACTTAGTTTCTGATGAGTTAGGATCAACCTGACTCAAAATTTGCATAATTACCAGACTTAAAATCATATATTTAAGTAATTATTTTGAGATTGACCCAAACTCAACCTTTTGTTTTAAGTCACTTAAGAAAACTCAAACCCAACTCAAATCTTACGTCAGTTTTGCCCAAACCTGAGTTTTTCTGTCCTCTTTGAGTAAGACAAATATGCATGATCAAAATATTGACATCCCTACACATAAATACCAGGTAACTATACTGAAATGTTGATCTAGCACAACAAAGATACTAGAAGGTAAGTCTTAGTGGTCTTCGCTAAGCTCCACATTTGTAATAGCCAAACCTCTTAACTATCAAAATAATGTTCTCTTTAGCCTAATAGCCTCAAGTTTTTTTTAACCTAGTGGCCTCGTGGTGTTGTCCTCTAGATGTAACTCCAAGGAGTTCAACCATCTAAGGAGTGCTCCTATACAAGCATACTTAAGTTTGAAATTACTAATAAAATTTCGACCCTGCACTAAAAGGTGCCTTCATTTCAAAGATTTCAACTTTATTCTACTTAAAGAATTTCACAATCTCTGCATATCCTAATAGATAAACCTTAATCTCAAATCTCAATCAATTCTCATTCAAATACTTAGAGAAATTCAACATTTCTTAAGAATTCAAAAGCATAATGACCCAAGCCTAAACATAACCCAACCCATTTATTCAAGTTCAAAAACAAACTTATATGTCGCTCAACAAATAACTAGATAAAAAAACTTGATTGAGATTGATATAACTCATATATTCCTTAATTAAAATTTGATTAAATATAATTTATTTGATTCCTTTTTTTAATAACAATATACTAAATATTTATTTACTTCATTATCTTAGTTACTTCACTAATTATCATATTCGGTTCTACAAATCCACCTCATTTAGTGGGATAAAAGCTTGTTCTCGTTGTTGTAGTTCTACAAATCCACCTCTTATAGCTTCCACCTCTGATTCCACAATTCCATGAAGCAATTAGATTAAAATACAAAAATAAATCAATGGTCAATAATTCGAGATATTAAAAATAGTATCAGAGCAATACACAAGTTGAAAGATAGAAACTGTCATAAAACATAGTGATATATCATGTGCTATCAGAGTAAACCCAAACCATAAAAAATGAACTATTATTACTGAAATTCAAAACGGTTACAACGAATACTCATCAAAACAGAAAATAAACGACAAAAAAACACAAACAACGCCCTAGGAAGAGGATGCATGTGTTGTACCCTAGTCGGGGCTTGCAGCAGCATAGGCAGCATCAACAGAAGGGTCGGGCGATAGGTCTTGCAATAGGTGGGGGTGAGCGGGGTTGTGCGGGTAGCAAGGTAGAGCGGCGCAGCTGTGAAAGGGAAATAGAGTGCGGGAGGGAGTTACGGGTTGAGTGGAAGATTGGGTGGAACTCTTGGAGGACTAGAGGGCTTAGAACGGATGGTATCGGAGTTACGGCGAGGCAAAGAACTGGTATGGGAGTTACGGCGAGGCAAAGAACTGGTATGAGAGTTACGGCTGGGAGGAAGTAGACGGGAAGGGGATTACCACATTCCAGCCACTAGTAGGGAGGAAATCGGTGATTGTATGAGTGTTGGTAGGTGAACGACAGAGAGAAGAGGGGTGTGGGAGAGAAAGACGGTAGCAAAAAAAATGCGCGGGAAAGTTGAGGAAGGTAAGTGTCCCCGCACAATCAAGTTATAGTCGGAGCACCTCCCGAAAGCTTGAAGAAGATCAACATCTCGAACAGGTTACAGTCAGAGCACCTTCTCGCCGTCAGATACAACCGTGGGAAAAGGGGAAGTCGGAGGCTGTCCAAACAAGAATCACCATAAAAACTGAGCCCTAAAACCAAATAACAACAAATTTATAATAAACTGAGATAACTAAAAGGGTGGAGGGAAAGGAGGAGGCATACCAGTTCACCCTCGCAACTGAACTAGCACCTCTTGCTAAACCGATAGCCCGATTTAGTCCCCTGCAAGCCCCCGTCATCATGTGAGCTATCACTTGAACTTGTGTTACAAAAGAGCACTAAGGTGGCCCCCTAAGAAGTCACACTAAAGGGACAACCACAAAGCCATAGCACGAAGCATACAATATTTTAATGGTCAAGAATTAAGGCCATAACAAATATTAGCTAAAACCAAACTAGTTTGGTCTCTAACATCAATTGCTATGCTAGAAAAACTCACAATATGACTACATGAAGTGTTAAATGTAGAGCATTCCAATATTAGAACTAACATAAGAACTAAATTTAAATAGACATTAAAAATTCAAATTTTGTGTAAGATTTAGGTCGGATTCAAGTAAAGTTAAGCGACTCTAGACAAATAAAGACAAGCCTGAGTTAACCCGAAAAATGATGACTTCATTATATGATTTTTAAATTGAACATGAACTAATTCTTGTATAGGCTGATTGTGATGTCATTACGCCAAAACAGACAATATCTCAATGGTTAAGAGTCCACGCAATTACATTTTCTTGATATTGTAATTACTTATGATAAATCTCTACTTTCTACCATGCTGCCCAAAAATTATAAAAAAGTTTACCAATAGCACTAATGCTTTATTTGTCATGGAAGTTTTAACATTTCCCTGGAAATGAAATTAATTCTTATTCATCATACGACTAAATCAAAATCAAGACTTCTTTCAATCATTTTTAAATAATCTCCGAAAAGAGGTTTCACAGACTATCTTCACAAGGGAGTTATGCATATGCGAGTAAAAATCAGTCTAGGGAGGATAGGCATTATATTAGCAAAAATTTTAATACAAGATATTAGTCCAGCAATTCATCAAAATTTAAATCAAATTGGTCCTAGAGTCAACTTTAACATTTCTTTAGACAGAAATTAGCTAATGACAACTTCCCATTAGAGGCATTCTGAAACTTTTAGGATCAGTCTCGCTACTTAATACTACCTCAAACTAACAAGATAGGCCCCTAAAAGTTAAATAATTCCATCATAAGAAACTTTCTTTGTCCATTTTTTTAGAAGTTAATAGTATAACCAAATTGGTTCAATTTTAGTGAGTTGGGGGATTGAATACTTCGAAAACATTAAGACAAAAATAGGCACAGCTGAAAAAAGTAGAGATCATTTTGATCATTTACTCGATTAATTAAAACTAATAGTATAAATTTTCAAAGAATGAAAATTTACATGGGCTTTCGATAATTCCCGTGCTAGCATCAGCATATTCCAATTCTTCATCACTATCCTGCTTGGATGGTTGTGGAAGAAGGGAAACATTCGAGTAAGCAGGAATCACTATTTGCTGCCCAACCTCAACCTGCAAGAAAATTTTATATCATTTAATCACATTCAACAGAGTATTTATGCTTGTTGAACAAAGAAATCAAAGCTGGTTAAGCTAGATATTCAGCAACTCTGTATCACATATAAATAAAATAGTTCATCTTAGTTCCTAAAGAAGCAAGCCAAAATCTAATTAGGATCAAATTGGCATTCTTTCAGACTAAGAAAATAATAATAATAAAAAACTAGTGAGGCTTAAGGCTTCAAAGAATATAGGACAAATTAAAGTTAACAATACATATATATATATATTTATATATATATATATATATGCAACAGTTGCAACCATAAAATGAACTGTGAGCTTGTTGAGTGAATGTATGAATTGTTAAGCATTTTGCTCAAAAATCATTTTAAAGAATTTCTATCAAGGTGTCCTTATGTGAACCATTTTTTTTCCTACTTCACTGAAACTAATTCGAATTGACTTTCAATTATCTTATCTTCAATAAATATCACTCCAATATAATTTCTATTAAAGCCATTTTTTTAATTTACCCTTCCTAATTTCATCAAATATCCATCTTAAGATTGACATTTCTTATCACATTCAACTTAAATATCTAGAAATTTTTACAACACAATCTTTAAATTCATATAGCATCGCCAATATAATTATGATTTTATAAACTTTAAGTCACTGCCTGATCTACGAGTTTGAAATTATTAAGGCATCATCAGATGATCAAATCATGAAATTTCTCTTTCGTGTGGTTGATGTGTGTGTGTGTGTGTGTGTGTGAGTGAGTGAGAGAGAGAGAGAGAGAGGGAGGGAGGGAGAGAGACAAAATTTATTATCCTTCCTTACTGTTTTCAAACAGTTAAACTTTAATACATGAGCAATCTTGGGTATATAGCAAAATAATCCAAGAAATTTACTAATAAAAATTTCAAATGACAGCTTCTACTTATTGGCACTTCTAATTGGTATTAAACTAAGTTACCATACAATTCATGTCCTTATTATTTCATATGGCACCCAAGATTTAATCCAACCAAACATTGTCAATTAGATAAATTACAAACTTTTGAAGACAATAATGTCAAGGCAGTTAAAACCAAATAAATCAGTAAACATTCAATACCCACAAGCACAAAGAGATGAAACAGAATACAGAAGACAAATTAAGAATGAAAAAGGGTAAAAAAAAATTAAACCATAAATAAATGACATCAAAACTATGATAAGAACATCAATTACCTTGAAGGATAATATGACGCCAGGCTCAAGAACTACACCTGTCCTTAGATGAACACCGTCACAAACAACAGCATGGCTTAATTTACAACCATCTTCAATGATGACATTATCCCATATATAAGAACCTTCTATTACAACATTGTGCCCGATTGTGCAACCTTGACCAATCACTGAATTAGAGATAATAGTATCATCACCAACAGTGGCTGCATTACCAAGCACGGTAAAAGCATCAATGCGTGCAGAACGTGACTGGACAACCTCTGGAAAGATAAGTGGAATGTTAAAAATCATTAGCATGAACTAAGTACAAAATGCCGTAACTGACACAGACAATTTCACTGCAATAAGTTGTTCAAAAACTATCAAATTCAAATGCAATCAATTATCTGAAGAAACAATAAGCAAGTTATTTATTTAAATGTTGTAAGTTTTAAAGGACTCTCAATCCCATATTTCTAAATTAGACAAAAAATACAGATTTGCGGCAGATTTTGTGCATCATTGATTTTTTATTCCGATTTAAGAAGAAATATATTCTTCCTTACAACAATATGTTCTTCCATACAGCAGGCAAAAGCTCCTGCTCTATGCATTTCTTTTCTTCATGGATTGTATATTACTTTTCCAAACATTGATAAGTAATAATCAGCTCTACAACCATCATAAGTTTCAAGCGTAGCCAACTCAAAAAGTCATAGCAAAAAAATCAACTGTTAATAATTCAGTGTCAGTATCTCTAAGATATAGAATCCTCGACCAAACAAAATGAAGCCAATTTTCTTTCTTGATATTCCAACTTGCACGGGCAGTTAATACATAAAGAAAACATAAAAAATGTAGTTCTTTGATTTAATATTACAGAACAAAAAAATTTCCAATATATTAACAATATACAATTTCAGCATTTACTGCAGTTTCTCAGAAGGAATACTTTCATTAACATCTCATCACTTAAAGCATGCACAAAAATCAAACAAAGAGAGAAAGAAGAAATAAGCTAAAAATATGCAACATGCCATATCTGGAACTGGGATTTTGATTTAGTGAGAATGTGATCGAGTACAAGATTTCAACCAGATCAAATCAATACATAAACCTCATGTGGCTAAAAGAAATCAACTAAAATTCAAACTTCATAAAAAACATGAACTAGATCAGTTTCTAATTATGGCTAAAGATCTCAAAATTTTAAAATTTGAATAATTTTAAGAGATTTGTTTTCTATTGATAAGAATTGGTTTGAATTTGAATGATATTTGGGATTGATATAATTAATATTTTTAAAAGTGCGCTTCAAGTGCAAAGCAAAGTGAAACGCGTGAAGCCAGCTTCGCTTTGTTTAAGCATGTTTTGAAGCGCTAAAGCAAAGTAGTAGGTTTAATTCATAATTTAGCGAGAGGGAATAAAGGGCCATTGAATTAATTTAGCTTGTTTTATGAAAATTGAGACTTTATTGGTTTATTTATGCTTTAAAATTTAGATTTTGTTTTCAGGTATAATATTTATTTTACAATTTTTAAGTTTTTAATTATTAAAATAAATTATTAAAATTTATTGAAAATTTTAATTTGCAGCTTCACCCTCAATATTTTCCTTTAAGTTAGGTATTATATCAATTCTTTTTTATCTTATATCAACTTTTAAGCTATTCTTTATATTTTATAATCATTAATAAAAATATTTATCATTAATAATTTTATATAACCTTTTAGCAATTTAGTTAATAAAAGTATTGCTTTGCTTTGCGCTATGCTTTGAAGCAAAAATAAAGCCTTGTGCATCGCACTGTGCTTTACACTCAGATAACAATAGATAGAACTACTTAAGCATTTTAATATTTGATATTATACTAGTAACACTATTTATATAGAGAGAGATTCATAATTTATATTTGAATTATTTATGATAAACAATTGAATGAATGAAATCATTTGAAACCAAATGAGTGAAGACCTCTCATTTGAATGGACAGATGTGCAAAAAAAACATTTCATTAATTTCATAACTGGCACAGAATCAGGACCAATGTTTATTAACTGTGAAGGGGACTATGAAGATAAGTTTTATATTATCAGTGAAATTAAATAAGTAATTGTGGGTGTATGTTCAAATAAAAGGGTTCAAGCAATCACTGATAAAACACCTGTGTTGAGAGTTGTCGGAGCATTGATTGAGGCTCGATATCATCATATATTTGGACTTCTTGTATTGTTCAAACATTAGACTTAATATTGAAGAATATATGCATTCCAACGTGTATGGAATGAAATAAAAAACAATTATGAGCAATGTAGCTGGATAATTGATAATACACGAGCTGTCAATTTTAAAAAAACTTTCATTATGAATTATTTATTAAAATTGTCAATATTCAATAAGTTTGTAAAGCTGAAAATGTTGACTATTACAGAGACCCATTTTGCATCAAATATAGTTATTCTCAAGAGATTCAAAGCAATAAAACAATAGATACAAACAATGGTGATCAATGAGAGGTGAAGAGAAAATTTGTTAAGAAAAAAAATCTTGAATGATGTGTGGTGTGATAAAATTAATATTTTCTTACTTTTACAGAACTTGAATACGATATGTTGAGACTGGCTAATGTAGATAAACCATGTATCTACCTTTGTCTATGAAATGAGAGATTCTATGATAGGAAATGTGAAAATACTATCAACACGAAGGAAAGAAAAACAAAGAAGAACATCTTTCGTAAAATTGTATATGATATTCCAGTAAAATAATGAAATAAAAGCAACACTCGTCATCATTTTTAGCTCACTCTATCAATCCAATGTATGATTTGATTTAATATTTATCTTTTAAATCATAATTTAGATTAGTTTTTGTTAGAAATTATTTGGTTTCTTTCCAGTTATTTCCTATTTGTTGTATTTCCTAGTTTATGACTTTCCATTTATCATCGAGTGGTAATTAGGTAGAGATTTTAGTATTATATTTTTTTCTTATTTTAGAATCATTGTACCATGTATTTATACCTCTTTCAATACCACTAATATCATCCTGCTCAATTCCCAAAACCTAAATGGTATAAGAGCCGCTGATCATACCCTAATCATCAGGACATTACCCTAACCGTCGGAACTTCCCTGCAAACCTTCCTCCGCAGTTTTTCAATCGTCCAATCCCTTCTTTGCAAGCTCTGACGTCGGCGGCCTCTCCCCTGCTAGCTCTCCCGCCGTCGAACCTCCCTCTTGTCAGCCAGATCTCCTTCTAGAACTGCTAGAACTCTCTTCTTCAGCCAAAACCCTCTCATGTAGACCCTCCTGCCGTCGGACCTCCCTCTTGTCGGATGCAAGCCCTATTTTATTGTCAGCTGCATAAGAGTCCATCTACGTCTATGTCTCGGCACCCACAACTCATATTTGACTCCGTCAGTGTCATGGTGAATTCACCCACTACCGAGCTTTCATTCTAGAATGCCCTTGAGTCTACAGAAGGATTGGCACCTACCTCAATTCCTCCGCAAACCGGAGAACATGACAAGCCCATGAATTTTCTGATCACCACTCACAAACTTAACGGTTCGAATTCCCACCAATTGTCTCAAGCCGTTTCGATGTTTGTCAAAGATTAGGGTAAATTTGGTCCCCTCACAAGTACAATTTGTAACCTCCAAAGACTGGCGTAGCATATGCAGCAGAAGAAGGGGAGAATTTCATGGTTATGTCATGGTTGATTAATTCCATGGAGACCTCGATTGACCTTTCATACCTGTTTCTTCCGTCTGCCAATACCCTTTGAACTGTCATTCGAGATACCTACTCAGACGTAAGGAACTATGAACAACTCTATAGAATTTCTAATAATATCTGTAAGAGAAAACAGGGATCAAAGACAATCACAAAGTACTACAATGATTTGGTTGTCTTATGGATGGAATGTGGCCTCTATTATAACTACATGTGGGACTCGCCCGCAGATCTTTCTCTCTTCCAAAAAATTCCAGACAAGGATCTTGTATCTTGTGTACCAATTACTAGCAAGTCTGAACAAGGGTCTCAATGAAGTATGTGGTCTTATACTTGATCGTGATCCTCTTCCTCCAACTTGGGTGTCATTCACCGATTTCCACCGCAAAGAAAGACAAAGACTTATCATGCTCGACAACTCCAATAATTCAATTGAGTCTTCAACCTTGGTCTCCAACAGTGCCCACACTCTGTCAAGTCGTTGTGCACCAATCACTCCACTTGTGATTTTTGTTACAAGCTCTACCATACCTATGATAAGTGTTGGAAGCTCCATGGGAAGCTGACAAATAACTCCTCAACCAAATCTTCCGCAGTTAAAGGTATTGCTACAACCTCAGAATCCATAAAGCCATAGATGGAGCACTTAGGGCCCATTTGGGACAGCTTTTTCAGAGCGTTGCGTTTTGAAAATGCGGGTTTGCCCGTTTGGAAATCGCAACGCAGCAACGTTCATAAATAATTTATATTCAAATGCGGTAGCAGGCCGACCCTGCTGCCCACGTTTCTTCACGTGAATTTACTTTGTGTTTCTTTTTCTCTCGACACTCCCTCCCTCGCATTTCTTCTGCCCTGGCTACCTCACTCGATCACTTAACACCGTTGTCGAGGTATCCCTCGTTTCTCTCGCGCCTCTCTCACACATTTTAAGCGGCTCTCTCCAGTGGCAACTTGCATTTCTCTTCTCTCTTTTCCCTCTAATCTCTGGTTTCTATGTACGGTATGTAAATAAAGCGCTCATCTTCGATGGAATGGCTTTCTCTTTGCAATTTGTGGCTTTCTAATTTGTTGTATGTAGGGTTTTGTGAGAATTTTATGGAATCGATATTATTTTCCAAGCGATTTGTGGCTTTCTCAAATGACTTTCTCGTATTCCTCTCTGGTTAGAATTTTGACTTTCTCAAATGGCTTTCTCATTTTCCTCTCTTTGAAATTTGCGGCTCTCTCAAATGGATTTCTCAAATGGCTTTCTTTGTGGGAATTTTGTCGATTTTGCAAGTTCTGCTATTTCTAAGGTTCTTTGTATGGTTCCGTGATTTGTTTGCATGTCCTATATTCAGAAAGCAGCGTTTTGGGCGCCCTATGTGTAGATAACAATATTTCGGGTGCCCTATATGTTACTAAATTGAAAAATGGATGAAAAAAGGATCTTGATTTGTAGACAGCACTGTTTCAGGTGCCCAAAGGAGCTTGATTTGTTGACAACACTGTTTCAGGTGCCCAGTTTGTAGATAGCAGTGTTTCGGGTGCCCATTATGTAACTGCATTGAAAAATGGATCAAAAAAGGAGCTTGATTTGTAGACAATGTTGTTTCAGTGCCTTGTATGCCACTACCTCAATTAAAAAATATTGATTGATAGCATTGTTTCGGGTTTCATATAAGTAATTGCCTCATATGAAAGAGAGTGCTTGACTTGTAGATAGTAATGGTTCGGGTGATTGTATGTAATTGCCTCAAATGAAAAATATGGGATGGGGTTCTACCATTACCTTTGATATTTGTGTTAGAATTTGAAAAATGGAAGAAAGTGGGAGATGATTTTGGATGTAGGTTATGAGGAGGTGGTCGTGTGTAGTGGGAGAAGGAGATGTGGAGGTGGTAGAGTGGTGTGGTGGGAAATTGATTTCGGTGGAGTGGTGTGGTATGCTAATGATGTTGGTGATTAGTGGCGTTGAGGAGGTTGGAGTGTGGTTTGGAGAAGGTGGTGTGGTGTGGATGAGTTGGTGTAACGGTGGTTGGTGTGTGGAGGTGTTGGCATCCGCGTGGAGGTATCTGGAGGGATGTGGTTGGTCTGTGGTGGTGGTAGTGTCTTGATGTGTGTGGTCAGTGTGTGGCTAAGTGTTTGGTTGTGTAGACGTGTTGGTATCTATGTGGTTAGTGTGGTTGAGTTTGTGTAGAGTTGTTTATGAGTGGTGGTGGTAATGGTGGTGGTAGTGGTGTATGTGTTGGCGTATTGATGTGCTAGTGTGCAGAGGTCTTGGTGTGGAGGTGGTGTCTGTGTGTTGGTGTCAGTGTGGTGTCTGTGTGGTGGTGATGGTGTCTGTGTGGAGGTATTAGTGTGTGATTTTGGAGGTGGTGGTTAGTGTGTGGTTGTGTTTGTGTGGAGGTGTTGCTGTGTGGAGGTGGTCATGGTGGTGTGGGGTATGTGGTTTTGTCTCGATGTGCTGGTGTGTGGAGTTGTTGATGATGATATAGCGGCTATACTCTGCATACCAAAACCTCAATCCCACTGGTTTCACCAAAAATTAAACCAACATCACCTCCATCCACTCTTTGTGTCTGTACTCGACATACCAAACCCTCAGTTAAGACTCATTCCAAAGCCCCTATATTCGAGCCCGTTGACCTGCTATATGTCTTGGAATTCGCTCCAGCCAACATGAAAGAAAGCAATGAGTTGCATGTGGATTTTCAACAACAAATTTTACTCCGATGGATCCTTTGAATGCAAAAAGATGTGGCTCGTCGCCAAAGGCTATTCACGGTAATAATCAGTCGACCGTGGAATAGCTCAAAGGCATCCTAGTCACATCTTTTGAAATGAATGACTTGGGTTCTCTCCAATATTTCATAGGTATGAAATTAGCAAGGTTATCTTGGGGCTTAGCCTTTCTCAGCGCAAATATGTGACAGTTTTATTGACTGGGACAAAACTACTTCTTTGCAAATCGGTAGCCATTTTGATAGATCCTAATGAGAAATTTGTCAATGTTCCCAATGTCGTTCTAATGAACAAGGCACTACATCGCTTAATGGGAAAACTCATTTACCAAACCCATATGCACCCAGCCATTTGACACGTCATTGGTCTTGCAAGTTAGTTCATGTATGATTTTATACTTTAAAATTAGTTTATCATGTATTTTACCAGTGTCCATCGCATCCTCCAATACTTAAAAGGCACACCGGGCTCAGATTTGTTGTTCTCATGTCACAAATCTCGCTCTGTTGTCGTTTTACTGATATCGATTGAGTCGGGTCCGCCCATGATCAACAATCTACCTTGGGTTATAGCTCCTTCGTATGGGGCAAACTTGTCATATGAAATAATAAAAAACATTATGTGGTTGTCCATAGCAATGCTGAAACCGAGTTCATTCTATGTCCCTAGCGGTATGTGATGCTCTCTGGTTGCACATCGTGCTCTGCGAGTTACGTATGTCGAACTTTCTTCCTCTATAGTTATTTTGTGATAATAAAGCATTCGTCAGCTTGTTATAATCTGGTCCAACATGATCGCACCAAGCATGTGAAGATTGACCTTCACTTTATCAAGAAGAAATTTGATTCAGAGAAAATTTGTGTTTCTTTTATTCCATCTATAGGCTAGCTCGCGGATATTCTCAAAAAAAATCTTCCTCAGTAGTTATTTGACAATTTCAAGTCCAAGTTGACATGATTGACATTTATGTTTCAACTTGACGGGAATTGCTAGAAATTATTTAGTTTATTTTCCGATTATTTCCTATTTGTTGTATTTCCAAGTTTATGACTTTCCATTTATCACTGAGTAATTATTAGGTAGAGATTTGAATATTATATCTTGCCTATTTTAAAATTATTGTATCATGTATTTATACCCCCATTTAATAACAATAATATAATCCAACACAATTCCAAATAACTACAGTTTTGTTACTTATAAATGCATTTTTTATTAGATATTACAATTACATTTGGCTAAATGAAGCTCCAAATCCTATAGCTCCACATAAATATATGGAGATAGCAACTTAAAGAAATAAATACTTGAAGAAGATTTTCCTAAATATCAAGAAGAATCAATAGTTAACGTAGAGTTTGAAATTTTATTTGGATTTAGTGGTACTTTCGCTGATCATGACTTCATTACTTCTAGAGACACTATGGAAGGAAAATCATAGTAAATTTATGAAGCAATTTCACCTTAATTATAAAGTTTAGTTCCAAATAATTGGCTCAATCGTGTTTATCTTCTTGTTATGAAATAATTAGAGTACATATTCTTTTAACACTTCACTTAAGAGGAACAAAATAGCTCCTTAACGAGTTGTTATTTGTTCATATGAATCTTTATCTTCTATCTAGGATCCCAGAATATTCTCAGTGGGGCACAAAATTATGGGATGTTGGGGGAGATGCCTTAGCTACAATGGATGATATTGGAATTTTTACCGCTATTAATCTTTCTTTTGATAAGCCATGCTTGGAAATGGTGGTTTTTTTTTATGAAGGTGAAGGCGTCATTGATGAGGCAATGGAACTAGAACTAACAATAACACCACTGTTGAATGAATTAACTTGAATTAGTAATGATTGTGTTGTTTCATTATTTCAGTTTATTATGGATGACATTAACATTAAATATTTGGTGGCTATTTTATATTTTGAATGTAACTTTGATATTGCCAAAAATAACTTTTATAATTATAAAATTTTCTTAATGATTGCATATTTTGTTTTGTGATGCCCTTAGTAGAAAATATTAAAATATATATTATATTAATAATTTACTAAATATAAAAAAAAATGTGCCCATGTTGTATTATGTCCTAATTTTGTAATTATGTTGTGTCGCCGCATCGTATCGTGCTGTGTCCAAACTACATAGTTTCAATCATTTTTGGGGATAACACTTTTGTTTCCATGAATCTATCAAGTTAGTCATTTTCGTGTGCACATTGATGAAGTTGTTTTCTAGTACCTATTGAGATGGAGAGAAGATAAGTTGGCCAAGAGAACAATCAAAAAATCCAAATTTCTATTTCTCGCCTATTTTTATGAGACATTCACCTTGGTATTTCTAAATTTTTTCTTTGCAAAACAAAATCATTTTTTTCTGTCCACCATTCTGAAAAACATAAACAATGACATTGATCAATTGTAAAATCAATACTCATCTCCAAGAGCGAAGTTGCGGGCCCAAGCCAATACATAACGATAACTACCAGAGCAATCCACTAACAGAAGAAAGCCGGATTTCAGGACAGCAACAGAACAGAAAAACATGAGAACCCGTCTATGTGCACAAAAAGAAATATCATGCTTCTCACTGCAATTCCAATTTTATTCCAAGTATTTTGAGCCATACCAGGTGCTTTATAGATTCCTTCTCTGTCTAACTTGATCTGCAAGCCATTTCCTAAATACTGAACGTCCGGAACAAAAGGATATGTCCACCTCTGAAGTATATCTTTGCTAATTGTATCGTAACTCCTAAAGTTGTCTACCCTTGCTGCATAGCTCGATTGAATCTCATGAGTAAAAATTCTGTATCCCATGATCTATTAAAAGAATCATTTATTAAGATTCAATGATCGTGTCTCATTATATAAATTGCAAAATTGGTTAACATGCACTACAAAAAATGATATTAGGGATAAAAGTACAAATAAGCATCTCAAGTAGAAACTGCATCTTAGCACAAATATAGACGGTTTGTCTTCACAATGAAAATTTGAGAAAGCATTTATTAAGATTCAATGAAATCATGTCTCAGTATAAAAATTGCAAAATTGGATAACTATGTATGTTCTGTGAAAAATAATATTAGGGGATAAAACTAAAAATAAGCATATCAAGTAGAACTGCATCTTAACACAAATATTGATGGTTTGTCCTGACAATGAAAATTTGAAAAAGCATTCTTGAAAATAAAAATAATAAACATTAAATAACATAATGAAAGGCGACCTGGTGAAGTAGCTTGAAGTGGAAAGACAAATAGCTCTTCAAGGGGTACTTCTCATAAGTAAATTTCTACTGATGATCCTGCTTTCATTTTCTTTCTTTAAAAGGATGGTTTTGTAATTAATAGAGTTAGGTGTTGAAAAGAGAGGAATCACATCCCTTAGAGAGAAAAGATTTCTCAGAGAGTTTATCTTCAAGAAATCTTCAAGCTGGGAAAGGATTTCTCTGCTTTTAGAGAGGTCGTGAAGGGNAACCTGGTGAAGTAGCTTGAAGTGGAAAGACAAATAGGTCTTCAAGGTGTACTTCTCATAAGTAAATTTCTACTAATGATCCTGCTTTCATTTTCTTTCTCTTAAAAGGATGGTTTTGTAATTAATAGAGTTAGGTGTCGAAAACAGAGGAATCACATCCCTTAGAGAGAAAAGATTTCTCAGAGAGTTTATCAGAGAGTTTATCTTCAAGAAATCTTCAAGCTGGGAAAGGATTTCTCTGCTTTTAGAGAGGTCGTGAAGGGGAAGCGTTAGCAGTGAAGTCGAAAACTTTGCCACCATCAAAGGCAATCTCCTGCAATCTTCTTTAACAGTCACCAGACATTTGCAACCAACATTTGTTAGTTGCTAGGCAGAACCGTAGGCCATAACAGGTTGTGGGTCTCTTCTTGTTGGTAGCCCCTTTTGAAGGTAAGTTTCCACAGTAAAAAATAGCAATTCTTGAAAACTTGGGAATCTTAAAAGGCCTGCATGGGGATCACCTTTGCCAAGCTAATAAATTGAGGATATCTACGGNGTTGCTAGGCAGAACCGTAGGCCATAACAGGTTGTAGGTCTCTTCTTGGTGGTAGCCCCTTTTGAAGGTAAGTTTCCACAGTAGAGCATTCAACAAGAAAAAATAGCAATTCTTAAAAACTTGGGAATCTTAAAAGGCCTGCATGGGGATCACCTTTGCCAAGCTAATAAATTGAGGATATCTACGGAGGCAATCCAGATAAGGTGTCAGTAATTGTGGAAAATCAGGAAGTAACAGCTGTTTTCTTGGGTGGGTCGGCCGGCCACATAACTATCATGAAAGATTGAATTGGAAGATAGCATTGAAAATCCTTAATTAATTTTATTCTTTTCCTATTTACGTTTTTATTATTTTTATTTCAAATTTATTTCCTTTCCAAATTAGATTAGTTATATTTGGTATGTTTGTAAAAATAGAGGGATTGGTTTCCCTACATAGATATACCCTACATATGAATAATGAAATGAAGTAATTATTCCTCCACATAGGGTTGTAAACGAGCTGAGCTTGAGCGAGCTCATGCTTGGCTCGTGTTCGGCTCGTTCGAAATAGCTCGTGTTCAAAATCGGCTCGTGTTCGAAATTGGCTCGTGANATCCACATAGGCTGTAAACGAGCTGAGATTGAGCGAGCTCAGGCTTGGCTTGTGTTCAGCTCGTTCGAAATAGCTCGTGTTCAAAATCGGCCGTGATTAGCGTGTTCGTGTTCGGCTCGATTAAAATATTTGTATTCGTGTTCGGCTTGAAATTGGTTCGTTCAACTTAAATTAAGAAAAATAGATGTAAAGTATGGGATTCGAACCTGGATCAAATATATACAAAAGAATGCACTAACCACACTGCCACATAAGGTGTTATGATTTAAACTTAGACATAAATATATATAATATATTATTATATAAATAATATATGNCGTGTTAGTGTTCGACTCGATTAAAATATTTGTGTTCGTGTTCGACTCGAAATTGGCTCGTTAAACTTAAATTAAGAAAAATAGATGTAAAGTATAGGATTCGAACCTGGATCAAATATATACAAAAGAATACACTAACCACATTGTCACATAAGGTGTTATGATTTAAATTTAGACATAAATATATATAATACATTATTATATAAATAATATATGTAATATATCGTTATATAAAAAGTTGTATAATTTTTTTCGAGCCATTTCGAGCCGAACACGAGCGAACAAACTGTTGTTCGTGATAATTATATAATTTTTTTTTTATTTCGAGCTAAAACGAGTCGAACACGAGCGAACAAAGAACTGTTCGTGTTTTATTTCGAGCTAAAACGAGTCGAACACGAGCAAATAAGGAGTTGTTCGTGTTCGGCTCGTTAATAATTCGAGCTTTAAAAATTTATTTGTGTTCGGCTCGTTTACTTAACGAACGAGCCGAATATGAGCTGTTCGCAAACAACGAGATGTTTTGACAGCCCTACCTCTACATACATGTTTTCTACATGGTATCAGAGCTAGGAAGCAAGCCCTAGATCTTATTTCAGTTGTCAAAGCCTTTCCAAAAGCCCACCAACACAGGAATCCTCCCTATAGCCACCATCGCTGCAGGTCGCTTTTGGCCCCGACTCCTACTTCTTGTTCCTTTGAAATTCTCCCTAAATGATTTTTGGTCCCCTACAGGTGTCTCCCAACGGTATCCTACTGCCGCAAATCTTCATTCTCGCATATGAAGTCGTTCAAAAGGGTCATTCCGACCCTTCTTGTTGTCATGGTCACCTCCTTAGTTCCCTCATCTGCTTTTCAGGCAATCAGATTTCTACCTGTCAGAAGATATGTTCTTCCCTATAACTTTCCTTGTTGGCGTCCCTATCAGATCTCTCCTTGCGGTTGTTCCATGCAGACTTCCCTTTCAGGCTTCCGCAGTCTTCTACTTGATTTCTCTTGCCGTAAGAATTCTTACTGCAAGCCTGCCTTCGCATTCCTCTGACGTTGGAACTCACACGTGCAACCGCAATTCTCCTGTTGCATGCCCTCCTCAGTCGGAATCCTCTTGTAGTTCTCTTCAACCTGCAACCGAGTCTATGATCTCTCCTTGCGGTTGTTCCATGCAGACTTCCCTTTCAGGCTTCCGCAGTCTTCTACTTGATTTCTCTTGCCGTAAGAATTCTTACTGCAAGCCTGCCTTCGCATTCCTCTGACGTTGGAACTCACACGTGCAACCGCAATTCTCCTGCTGCATGCCCTCCTCAGTCGGAATCCTCTTGTAGTTCTCTTCAACCTGCAACCGAGTCTATAGCAACAACAGCCGCCCTAAATACTCATATAGTTTATGATCAAGTATGGGATGAAGACGTTGAGCTCAATTCTAGAGGTTCATTCTGAACCATTCACCAAAGAGCAACACAAAGTACTGGAAAAACTCATGAAAGGTAATTCAGAATAGCACACCAACCTTGTTACACACCAAGATAATATATCATTCTCCGGTTTTGTAAAAAATTTAGAACTTAGATCATAAATTCATGAGCCTCCGATCATATGATCAAAGACATCAACGCTCTGGTCAACTATCAAATCGCTTCTACATCTAGATCGGTTAGACTTGCAGATGGATCGCACTCAAAAATAGCTGGAAAAACTCTCAGGATATCATTTTTTCCTCTATTTTATATTTTTCAGAGTTGGATACAGTGATTTCTATTAGTAAGTTTACTCATGATAGAAAAGAATAATTAAATTTCTTACAAACTTTCGTGAATTTCAGATAGTGGAATCGAGGAAGATGATTGACAATGTTGAAATGCATCAATGTTTATATCTGATCAAGAAAAGTCATTCTATAAACACAGAAGTGCTTCCACCCCCACTTAGACCTTTTCTAAGTCTATTGAATCTTTGTTGAAAATCAGGTCATGTTGTGGTTGTCGATTAACTTTTTGATTTGAAAATAATTTTTTAAATTTAATTTAATATAAGCCGTATATATTTTTATTTTGAAAATAGTGTGTTTTAATATTTGAAAAATAAGACCAAATAGATCTCATTCATCTAATAGTTTATATAATCGTGTCTGATACCGTGGATACTACACCTTCCGAAAAGATAAAGGTATACCTCGGCGATAAACTCAATCATAAAAACTAAGAGATTTATGACATTTGTTTGGTCTGCGACCTTTTATGTGTGACCCACAAGTTGCTCTACCTAATATAAAAATGAAATAGGGTTTATTTTACCTGGGTTCTAATTTCCCTACAGAGGCAAGCCCATATAGTTAATTACATCTCAAATAATTAGGGTTACTTGAGAAAACTCTCGATAATTATCAGAGATACTAGCCTTCAAGAATTCAAGATTTAGGTTTTCACGGTAGGATGTAGAAAAGCAAGTGAGAGTGACTCAAGTAGAAACAGATATTTTAAGGAGTAGGAGAAAGAAAACGGTAGAAGACGTCACAGATCCTGAGGAGAGCCCACAGTGAATTTCCAAAATATCCTACTGTGTGGTTGGGTTTTAGAGACGGTATTATTTAAGAGTTCAATCATGTCAATTTCATTATTTAGGACTTACACTTACATAATACCCGATTATGCAAGTAGCATCTTAAGATAGGAGAGTTTACGCCCTACCGAACAACAACCTCAGAACCTAAGACGGGTTAGGACTTACGTTGCACAGTATGGTTGCAAAAGAGCCTAAAGAGGGCGTGAGGATTTACGTTGTGCTGGGCGAGCCACCTCGAATTCCTATAAATTGTTGTTTAGACTAGAGAGAGCGAATGTTGAAGAATATCCTCTTGTTGCTCAATCCAAGCTCCTCGCAGTGCTGCCAACAAAGTTGGCTCTGCGCCTCCTTTTGTAGTAGTAGCTACAAGGTTTAAGGGTTCGAGGTTTGACCAGGTAAGTTTCAATGTTCTGGGTTTTGTTGTTGTTATTGTTCTCGTTTTGCATGTAAAGTAAATAAATGTAGGTAAGGAAATACTGAAGTAAATAAAGGGGAGGGCTTCGGCTCAGAGAAAGGGAGAGAGAGAGAGAGAGAGGGAGGGGGTAGCTTTGAGTGAGTCGAATGAAGAAGCTCGGGTGTCAGGTTGGATCGAGAGGAGAGGGAGTTCAGTGCAGAGGGAGATGCGAGCCAGGTGAGGGTTTCGATGCTAAGAGGGAGAGGCGGGCAGCTAGGGCTATTCAGCGAGGAGGGGGGCGAAGCCTGTGAGAGTCACGGTGCAGAGGGGACGTGACGACTGCGGGAGAGTTGAATGAGTATTCGATGCAGAGAGGAGGAGGCGCATGGGATGTGAGGGGCTTTGGTGCAGAGAGGAAGAGGGTGTGGTCTTGTCGAGAGAGAGGAAGGGGGAGTCGAATGGGCGTTTGATCTCTGAGGGAGGCAAAGCAGGCGAGCGGGATTTCTTTCTACGTGAGAGAGCAGGAGTCAAGTTGGGGAGAGGAGGACCGAATGCCAGGAAAGTGAAGCCCGTCGAGTTGTATAGCTGTAATATTCAAAGTGGACGTTACGCGAGATTAGGAAGGGAATTAAAGGGATTCCATTCATGGGGAAGTTTTATTTGGAAAATAATAATTTCTAATTAAATTTAATTAAGGTGAAACTGAGTGGTTGATTTGAAATTTGAAAATTCGAATTTCGAAATTACTTAGCTCGTGTTCAGCCCACTTCAAGCCTGAATTGAACCTAGGTTGAGCCTGAAACGCACCCCCTAATACGATATTCATGTGCATCGATTTTCGTGCTAATGTCTCGCGCGCGAAACCATAGCAATATGGGTGTCCTTTCTAACTAAAGTCAACGTCCTGAAAGTGTCTGCATTGTCTGTTTCGTCATGCGGGGTCGTTCGAACAAGTTTGTCGAAGTGTGGGCCAAAAATTTGTCATTTTATTCTTTTTTGAATTTTAGTGTTGTTGTCGGATTATTTTGAAAATTAATCTTGGTTTAATTGACAGTGCAATGTGTGTGTCAGTGACATGAGTTGTGTTTATGTGCATCGAATATGTGAATTGTGGTCT
This sequence comes from Phalaenopsis hybrid cultivar, assembly GCA_002079205.1. Lineage (NCBI taxonomy): Eukaryota > Viridiplantae > Streptophyta > Magnoliopsida > Asparagales > Orchidaceae > Phalaenopsis > Phalaenopsis hybrid cultivar. The sequence goes on from JXCR01080011.1 coordinate 25,515, forward strand.
TAGCAAGCATTTGAGCCACGAGAGTTTACCTAAGGCCACTTGATCCTATAAGAACTTACTTTTGAACCCTCTGCATGTTGGTCCTTAGCCCTTGCAACTAAAAGTTAAGTGTTTGGGGCCACTCATGCGAGGTTTTCACAAAAATGGATCAAGAAGTGGATTGAAGTTCGTGTGAGGTGGGTTCTAATACTAGTCCTCTAAGATGGTCGACAAGGAACTCTTAAAGCTAGAACATAGGTCCTAGGAGGAAGAAACCAAGATCTCATTAAAAATTGCTCGTGTTCGAAATTGGCTCATGTTAGAAACCGGTCGTGAACACTGTGTTCGTATTCGGCTCAATTTAAATATTTGTGTTCGTGTTCGGCTCGAAATTTGATCGTTAAATCGAACCTGGACCAAATGTATGCAAAATAAAACGCATAACCACATTACCACAAGAGCAGTTACAATTTAAACTTAAATATAAATATATATAATATATTATTATATAAATAATTATATAATTTTTTTCGAGCTAAAATGAGCGGAACACGAGCGAACAAAGAGTTGTTCGTGCTCGGCTCGTTTATAATTCGAGCTTTAAAAACTTGTTCGTGTTCAGCTCGTTTACTTAACGAATAACACAAACATGAGCTACTTAACGAGTCGAACACAAGCTGTTTGCGAACGTCGTTTTGACAGCCCTAAGCTTAACATTCATCTAAGGGGGCTCACACCGACTCTTGGGAATTTGATTTTGAGGGAATTGAAAGTCTTTACATCCGTATAAAGGGCCTCACCGATTCTCGGGGATTTGATTTTGAAGAAATCGGAAGCCTTAACATCCATCTAAGGGGGCACACACCGATCCCCGAGAATTTCATTTTAAATGAATCAGAAGCCTTAACATTCGTATAGAGGGCCTCACATCGATCCTCGGAAACTTGATTTGCTTTTTTGAATTTGAAAGAAAACAACATTAGGAAGGAAAATCTTAGTATCCATTTAGGGGGTTTTACATCCAACGTAGAAGGCAATAGGAGTCGGAAGTCTTAACATCCATTGAATGGGGCCTTACTCAACTCCACAAAAATTTGAATCTGAAGGTCACATTAGGAAGGAAAACCTTAACATCAATTTAAAGGGGATTTACATCCAACCTAGAAGGCAAGAGGAGTTGGAAGCCTTAACATCCATTGAAGGAGGTCTTACTTCACTCCACAAAAATTTGAATTTGAAGATCACATTAGAAAGGAAAACCTTAACATTCATTTAAGGAATTTTACATCCAAATTAAGAGACAATGAGGAGTATGAAGCATTAACATCCATTGAAAAATTTGAATTTGAAGGAATCGGAAGCCTTAACATCCATTTAGGGGGGCTCACACCAATCCTCGGAGATTTGAATTCGAAATTTGTGAAAATCTTTTGGGAATTTTATGAAAATTTGTTGAATTTATGGAAATTTTATGGGATGGAGGAATTGTGCCAACTTATGAAATTCATGAAAATTTGTGGAGGTTTCATTAAAAGTGTAAAATTGTGGGAATCATTCGTAGGAAGGAATCAAATTAAGAAGGAATGTCGGAGGACACATCCAACTCAATAGTCGATCGAAGAAATGTCTGTGTGAGAAGAGATATGGTTTTGTGTCAATAGAACCGACGAAATTTCGTGGTTCCATGTCAATAGAACTAGTCAAAACTCATCCACACGACAAGGGGGACCCAGAGTTCTTGTGGAAAGAAACTTCAGGCCGAAATAAGTGAGGCTAGTAATAGGCTGAGGAGGTTCAACCTGACCGGGACAAAATTGGAGTGATGTTCAAAATTTTGATTTTTATTATTTTATTTATTTGGTCTGGTGTTGTGTTTCATTTCATTTTGATGTTGAGATTTATTTGATCATGAATTTTATTTCGTTGCATTAATTTTAAGATTTGGACTTAGTTTTAGACAAGTGTGGCATCCGTGTTTCTCAGAACAAAATTTTGTTTTTGAAACATCAAGATGGATAGTACTTCTCGAAGTATTATCCACTGACTGGAGACATCTGTAAAAATAATATATTTTTTAAGGTACTATCAGAATTATATTCTTTCAAGTACACATAAAAAGTGCTACTTCTAAGGACGTCAAAGCTCGAGAGGCTGCAACCTTGTACCGTTATTGTAGTGGATGTCGTTTCTTTGTCACTAATTTGGGTAAAGATTGTCTACTTTGTCCTGAGGAATCGTTTTGACGTTCTTGAAATGATGTCGAGGTTGAATCTTCTGAGCACTGAAAGATATGACTTCAGGGTAAAATTTCCTTTAATTTGCTAATAACATAGCGATTTACTTTAGTTCTTTATGGGCCTAAGCGGATCTCAAAATTTGTTATCATATGATTAAAATATTTTTCATCTTCCAAAGATATTTCTGAGTCAATTAATAGCTAATCAAGAGACCCAAGATTGTTGAACTTTTTCTTGAATATAATATCGAAAGAATTTTCTTAAGAAAGCATTTCAAGTCTTATTTATTACGGGAGGATTCAGACACCAATTTTTTTATTATATAACTACCTCAAACTTCTTCTCAATGAGACTCACATAATTTATCTTTTCTCTTTGATTTGCTATCCTTTTTTTTTTTTGCTGAGAATTAATATATCTTGCAGAGCACATTTAAGGATTTTGAATGTCTAAGCTCAGACACCAATTTTTGATTTTGTACCTACCTCGAGTTTTTTTTTCTCAGAACAATTTCCACAATCTTTTTTTTTTGTATCATTTTCTTTTGCTCCTTTTGCTTTCTGAGAATTACTATATCTGATCTAGCATATTTCTTTTAAAGATTTTGAATGTTCAATCTCCTCTAATTAATAACTCCCTGAATGTTCCTTAATACGAATTCTGAGGTATTATAGTTCAATCAAAGTCATGACCCAGTCACCTGGCATAAGATTAAAAGGCTTGCGATATCCTTAGACAATTACACGTATTATAATCACAAAATTTTATTCTGTAATTTACTTAGGACAGTCTGAAATCTTTAAAGTGAAGGACCCAGTTATTAGGGCGTTAATTTCAATTTTTGCTGAAATAATAGTTTCTATCACAATGCTGTAATTTTTATATTTGATTACTCCTTTCTCGATTGTCTTGTTGATGAACTTTGAATGTTTTGTTAATTGTGTTTTCCAAACATTGAACAGTTTTAAAAAACAACAAGTTCTTTCTTTATTTTATCGCGGTGAAAGGAAAAGGAAAGACAAACATTAATACCACTAACATCACTTTCGACAACAAAAGTAGTACAATAGTAATCAGGAGACGTTCCATCCTTTGATAGCTGTCGGAGTCAATTGGAGCACTATGATCGACCAAAATCATATTGATAGAACATTTTTCAGGTTCTTTTCAAATACTCTTTCGAAATCACTATGCTCTAATTCTTGAAATTCTCCTCAAGCCAATCTTTGAAAGTGAAACAATCTTTTATGGTGTGTCCAATCAGTCTGCGATATGGGTAGTACCTCAGATGATTTTTTCATCAACTTCGTCTGGTTTCTTCTGTCGATGACATTGGTAGATTTGTCGAAACTGTTCGGCTTGTATCTGCAACGGTCATTTGCCTCTATCAATTACTACTATTGTCACAGATTTCTTCTCAGATGTCTTCAATGGCTCTAGCTTCCCAGCTTTCTCAAAAAACTCAAGTTGTTTAGCTTCTTCTTGAAGATTCTCAACTTTACTAAGCAGTTTCTCGAATGTCTTGATGGTGAATCCCTTGAGTAAGAAACTCACTGGACCATAAATGCTCTTTAGAAGGATTTCGATTGCATGTTGCTCCTGGAGTTGTGGCTCACACTACATGTGTATTGCTCCTAGAGTTGCGGCTCACACTCCATGCTCAAATTTCTCCATCGCATAATGTAGTCCATCAATGTTTCAGTTGGCTTCTATTGCTCCACCACGAGATCACCGATGGTGATATGGTATTTAGCTTCAACGAACCGCTGATATGGTATTTAGCTCCAGCGAACCGCTTAATAAAAAGGTCTTCCAATTCTACAAATATTTTCACTAAGTCATTGGGTGGTTCGACGTACCAGTCAAAAGCGATTTCCAAAACACAGCTCACAAATTGACGACACAACAACGCATCATTATCCCCCCCCACGTTGCAGCAACTTGCACGNGTTTTCACTAAGTCATTGGGTGGTTCGACGTACCAGTCAAAAGCGATTTTCAAAACACAGCTCACAAATTGACGACACAACAACGCATCATTATCCCCCCCCACGTTGCAGCAACTTGCACGGAACTGTGCAACATGTTGTCGGGGGTTTCCCGCTCCATCAAATGTCTTGAACGACGGTGGTACGAAACCCTTGGGGTATTGCACAGCATCAAATTCTTCTGGATATGGCCTGCCCTTTAGAATTAATGTTCTTCATGCTCTGTCAAATATTCTTTCGGAATCGTTATGTTCTAATTGTTAAAATTCTTCTCGAGTTATTCTTTAAAGCTGATACAGTTCTATATAGTGTGTCCGAGCAGTCTGTAGTAGGGGGCAGTAGTTGGAATGGTCTTTCCTGTCGACTTCCTTTGGGCTTTTTGGCTCTCGTAATCTGAATTTGGGATTCTTGATCAAATCCCGGAACATCTTTGCTACAACTTCTTTTCTGAAACAATATACTTTGATCAACTGCTTGGTCGTAGATGGACCCTATCTTTCATCCATCCTGTGTGGCCTCTGCAGGAATGACCATTGCTCGTGCTGTTGGTTGTATTGTTGGTTGTGTTGCGGGTCGTACTGCTGCGTATATTGTTGGTTGTACTGTTGCAGATATTGGTAGATCTGTCGAGGCTGCTCTACATGAATCTATATTGACTGCTTGCCTTTATTCACCACTGTCACTATCTCAGATTTTCCTTCGTATGTCGACACCGACCTTGGACCATTATGGAGAGATGGTGGTGGTGATGTGGTAGCAACCTTATAGACTCCATCCTCTTCGGAGGTGGAAGACCGCGAGTGAAACCAACTCTCCCTGAGTAGAGATAAGGTCTCAAGTAATCTTGTCTCATCCAGGTGGAGGGCAGTGTTAGTAGCAGCCAACTCTGCAGCTTTCACCTTCTCGGCCTTCAGAATCTTCTTGATGCACCTCTTTTCCTGTGTCTTAGTCAGTCGCACGAACTTTGTATCTGACCCAATGACGAATACGAAAAATGACGGGGCAAAAACATCAACTAACACTTCTTCGTATAGAATCTCCTTCCCTTTGTTTAGCGGAGCAGTCGGTGCAATAGCGGTGAATCTGGTGGTAGAAGAAAAAACAGCCCTGGGAGCAGTCCCAACGTTCCTAGGGGCGGACTTTACAGCAACAGCAAGGTTCTTTTTAACCAACACCCTCTTCAGAGCGAGAAATTCCTTGGCATATTTCAGGTTGAACTCCACAACAGGCTCGTCGGACATGTCCGTTTCCGATTTCATTATTGCGACAGCAACATTCCCGAACTTGTCTTCAATACCATCGAATATTAGTTCAAACTTAATGACTGTCAAGTCATGCAACTCACTCTTCCTAACAGCTAACTCGATTCCGGAGGCAATGAAAAGATCCATTTTGGTGAAGACATTGCCTCTGTTATCCAAAGAATTTCAGGAAATTAGTGACGTCCCATGTTTGTAATTTCAGCGGCAATACTCAACTTAGCGCACTTGTCTCATGAACTGGGCATCTTTTGAAATTTATTCATGCGAATTTTGTTTCAAATTTTGTATTTTTTTCGCTTTGAAATTTTAATGAAATTTGATTTTATTGGAGTTTAGATGGAAGAATGTGAGAGTGAAACTCCAATTCAACTTGATCGCAACAAGTCAAACCCAAAGAGAAATGAAGCATAGAACCGGTCCGAGAATTGGAGAGAGTCGGCTTCGCATCGAACTCGTTTCGATAGACCGCTCCTACCCTACCACACCTATTGTGGGTCCACCTGACACTAAACCCTAAAGATTCTAGAGCCCTTCTGTTTAAGGAAGTTTAAACAGACGGCTCCAGAATCCAAAAGAGCTGATTGTACCTGTCCAAGAAAAAAATGAGCAATGCATGCCAACGGAATAATGGTAGTCTAGCCCATGAGGAACATAGACGTACTACTGATGTATTAATATAAAATCTTCAGATCATAATGGAGAGATAAACTAGTCTACAGTGGAGTTGTCAGATCCTGTCGATCAAATTTTATATAAGAAAATAGATTTTTAAATTTAAATTAATATAAGACGTATATAGTTTTAGTTTCAAAAATAGTGTGCTTTAATTTCGAAAAATGAGACCAAATAGATCTCATTTGTTCAATAGTTTATATAATTGTGTCTAATACCGCGAATACTACAGTTTCCCGAAAGATGAGTATATACCTCAGCGATGGACCCAATCATACAAACAAAAACATTTATAACATTCGTTTGATCTGCGAACATATTATGTGTACCGACAAGTTACCCTATCTAACATAAAGATAAAATAAGAAGCAAACCCTGAATCTTATTTCAATTGTCGAAGCCTTTCCAATAGCCCACCAACACAGGAATCCTCCCTGTAGCCACCATCACTGCAAGTCGCTTTTGGCCCCGATTCATACTTCTTATTCCTCTGAAATTCTCCCTGAATGATTTTTGTCCCCTACAGGTGTCTCCCTACAGGATCCTACTGCTGCAAATTTTCATTCTAGCATGTAAAGCCATTCAACAAGGTCGTCCCGACCCTTCTTGTTGTCATGGTCACCTCCTAAGTTCTCTTATGTGGGGCAATTCAATAGCACACTTGTTTGAATTTCTCACTACCCTCATCTGCTCTTCAGGCAATCGGGTTTCTACCTCTCAGAAGATATGTTCTTCGTTACAGCTTTCCTTGTTAACGTCCCTATCTGATCTCTCCATGAAGACTTCCCTTTTACGCTTCCGCAGTCTTCTACTTGATTTCTCTTGTCGTAAGAATTCTTATTGCAAGCCTGCCTTTGCATTCCTCTGAAGTTGGAACTCACACGTGCAACTACAATTCTCCTGATGCAGGCCCTCCTCAGTTGGAATCCTCTTGTAGTTCTGTTTAACCTGCAACCTAGTCTACAGCAACAGCGGCCGCCCTAAACACGTATATGGTTTACGATCAAGTAATGGGATAAAGACGTTGAGCTCAATTCTAGAGGTTCATTCTGAACCATTCACCAAAGAACACCATGAAGTCCTGGAAAAACTCACGAAAGGTAATTAAGAATAGCACACCAACCTTGTTATACACCAAGACAATATATCATTCTCCTATTTTGTAAAAAATTTAGAACTTAGATCATAAATTCATGAGTCTATGATCATATGATCGAAGACATCAACGCTCTGGTCCACTATCAAATCGCTTCTACATCTAGATCGGTTAGACTTACAGATGGATCGCACTCAAAAATAGCTGGAAAAACTCTCAGGATATCATTTTGTCCTCTATTTTATATTTTTCAGAGTTGGATGCAATTTGATTTCTGTTAGTAAGCTTACTCATGATATGAACGAAAAATAAAATTTCTTGCAAACTTTGGTGAATTTCAGATAGTGGAATCGAGAAAGATGATTGACAGTGTTGAAATGCATCCATGCTTATACCTGCTCAAGAAAAGTTTTTTCTTTAAACACAGAAGTGTTTCCACCCCCACTTCGACCTTTTCTGAGTCTATAGGCTCTTTGTTGAAAATTAGGTCATGTTGTCGCTATCGATCAACTTTTTTATTTGAAAATAATTTTTTTAAATTTAATTTAATATCAGACGTATATAACTTTGATTTCGAAAATAGTATGTTTTAATATTTGAAAAATGAGACCAAATAAATCACATTCATCCAATAGTCTATATAATCGTGTCCGATACCGCGAATACTACAACTTCCGGAAAGATAAGGGTATTCCTCGGCGATAGACCCAATCATACAAACTAAGAGATTTATGACATTCATTTGGTCTGCGAACCTTTTATGTGTGACCGAAAGGTCCCCTATCTAATACAAATATTATATAGGGTTTATTTCATCTTGGTTTTAATTTCTATATTCAGACAAGCCCATATAGTTAATTACATCTTAAATGATTAGGGTCACTTCAGAAAATTCTCGATAATGATCAAAGATACTAGTCTTCAAGAATTCAAGATTTAGATTTTCACCAAAAGACGTCGAAAAGCAAGTGGGAGTACCTCAAGTAGGAACAAATATTTTAACGAGTAGAAGAAAGAAAACAGTATGAAACATCACAGATCCTAAGAAGAGCCCTCAGTAAATTCTCAAACTATCAAACTGTGTGGTTGTATTTTGGAGACACTGTTATTTATTTGTTCAATCCTGTCAATTTTATTATTTGGGACTTACACTTGCAAAATATCTGATTATGCAAATAGCGTAGAAGGATATGAAGCTTTACGTCGTATCGAACAACAGCCTCATAGCCTATAGCGGGTTAAGACTTACGTTGCACAATATGACTGCACAGAAGCCTAAAGAGAGTGAGGATTTACGTCACGCTGGGCGAGTCACCTCGAAGTCCTATGGCTTGATGTTTAGACTAGAGAGAGATTGTTGAAGAAGATCTAATTGTTGCTTAATCCAAACTCCTCGCTGTGCTGCTCATGAAGTTGGCTCTGAGTCTCCAGCTGTAGTAGTAGCTCCAGGGTTTAAAGGTTCGAGGTTTGATCAGGAATGTTTCAATGTTTCTGGTTTTGTTGTTGTTATTGTTGTTTTGGTTTTGCATGTAAAGTAAATAATTGTAGGTAAGAATATACTGTGAAGCAAATAAAGGAACTGCAGTGCATAAAATAAAATATGTATTTAGACTTCTGTTACTGCTGCATGGTTAGTTCATAAAATATAATATAATTTGCAGTAGATTTAAACAAATTGCACAAAAAGAAAGAAAACAAAAATTCTAGTATATGGAAGACCAAGACTGGGTATAAGACATCGGTAGAGGTGGGGGCTTAGAGCTAAACTGTGTGTTTCCCGACCTTGAACAAGAGCTACCAACCCGACAATCTACGAAGGCGGACCTTAAACTCGATCCAAAAAGTTTTCATAAAAAATTGTTTGATTTTCATTCAAAAAGCTATTGTTTAAGTTTTTTATTATGCAGAGTTCTTTTTAACAAGCAAAAGAGATTTTGTTTTATTTTGTAAATATTTTGTAAAGTTATATAGTCCACTGGCTAGTCACTCTAATCGAGCTAGGAGTAATGGCAACCTAAGAGCGTCGGAGGCAAAAATCTCACCAAGAGTTGACGAATAGTATCATCGGTTTTTTCCTCTCTCTTATTAAAGGTCCTTGAGGTAGGAGATACTATTTTAAATCCCACTTTTAGCACGCATAAGCACTTTAATCATCGCCCTAGCCACTAAAACCTCCAACTTATATTAATTTGGTGATATATATATGGCATTAACAAATGTCTTCAATTGTCAGGAGTATTTGAGTGTAATGTTCAAGCTCAAATCGCGGTGCATTTGGTTTCACTATAGGTTAAGTCATGACAGGAATTTCAATATTTAATTTAATTAAGACAGGAACCACATCTTGGTGTATCCTCATATTTAGTGTTTTAATCAATTGGTGAATTAAGATCAAGTGTCTAGTTTCATCATTCATTCGAAAATTAGGTAAATAAACTACCACCTAGTGTGTGCTCATAAAATTTAGGAAGTCTGCATTTTAACATGTGCTTAAAGTGATTTAAGGTGTTTTACCCTCAATTAATTTTTTTTAACTAATCCTCAAATATATTTTAAGTATTTTCCAAATAATTAAATCAGAAATTCTCATTCTTTACTTAATCATTAAGCAAGAGAAATTAAACAAAACAAAAGAGAGAAGGTCGGCCTACTTCCAAAAACTAGCAAAGCCAAGGGACAAAATGGCAAGTGGATCGGCCTAAAAGCATTTAAATTCTTTCAAAATAGTAATTAAATCGACCCTAAAAAAGAATGTTTAAATTTATTCAAAGCCAGTGTTTTGATCGGCCCAGAATAGCAACATTTAAAGTTTTCGAATCGACAAAAAAAAAGATGTCCAAAAGCATCCTACAGGTCCAAACAACGCTTAGCAACTCCAAACATCAATTCTAAATCATCCTACAGCTTCAAACAACACTTAGCAACTCCAAACAGCAATTCTAAATCATCCTATAGCTCCAAAAAGCACTTTTAAATATCCCAAGCACCTCTTTAGAGGCTCGAAAATCTTCATTTAACCAAACCAAAAAAAAAAACCAAATGTATCCAACAATCATCAATGAAAACCGAGCCGTTTAGCAAGAAAATCCAAGCAACTTATTCATGCATAAGTAGAGTGACACATATGTAAACATTGCAGTTTAGACATTAGATATGTAAAGGCTCAAGCTTGGATGGTGCATATAAATCCATAAGAGTTGCAACATGCTTCTTCAAGAAAGAAGATGATTAAATTCAGTCATAGGAACAAGGAATGAATAAATCACTATTTGTCGTATCAATCTTAAAAGTATTTTTATGCATCCATCAGTGAGTAAAAAAAACTAAAAAAAGAAATAAACTAAAAAAAAAAGTTAAAGAGATGTAGAAAGAGCTTCATCATTCTCCATTTTCCGAATGGAATGGGAGTGCTCCTTGCGAAAAGGGAAAGAAAAGAAACGTTTAATGGCAGCTTCGACTTGGATTTTTTTTTTCTTTCTCTTGTGTAAGACCCAGCAAAAGAAGTAGAAGGGCATTCAGAGTTGTGTTTGGAGTGGTGCTCGAGTGAACTGAAAAAGGGAATGGGTTTCGCTTCTTGCCCTATATTTGTGAAATAGAACCGAAAACAAAAGGATGAAGGAGGCATGGCGTACCTTGCGCAGAGAAAGAGAGGAGATGGTCCCGACGACTCACTGCAGCAATTTGAGGAAGAGAGTAGGGGTGTAAATGAGCTGAACAAGAGCGAGCCATGCTCAGCTCGTGTTCGGCTCGTTTATATTTCGAGCTCAAAAAGTGTGTTCGTGTTCGGCTCGTTTGCTTAACGAGACGAACACGAGCTGTTCAAGAGCAAAGAGTCCTTTTAACAACCCTAATCATGTAGCCATAAAACAATAAGGGTTTGAACAAGATTTAAAAATTATTATTTATATTAAAACATCATTTGAATATAATTTAATAATTTCTATTCTATTTTCTTAATCAATATTTTAATTGTTTATAAATCTTTGTAGCCTTGTAGTCAATTAGATTTTTTTTAAAATACTACTTAATATATACTTATTATTATTATATATATATATATATATATATATATATATATA
>JXCR01080011.1:36871-47576 GCA_002079205.1 Phalaenopsis hybrid cultivar
TATATATATATATATATAAACTTAATGAGTAGTATTTCGAGCCAAAACGAGCTGAACACGAACGAACATAACATATCTTAGTTCGTGTTCGGCTCGTTAACTTATCGAAGAAATTAACGAGCCGAACACGAGCTTCTTAACGAGTCGAACATGAGCTGTTTGGGAACAACGAGCCATTTTGACAACCCTAGAAGAGAGTAGTGCACTTCAGCCTTGTTATCTCAACCTAGGCTTCGACTCAGAGAAAGGGGAAGAGAGAGAGAGGGAGAGTGAGGGGGTGGCCTTGCATGAGTCGAATGAGGAAGCTCGGGTGTCAGGTTGAGGTGAGGTAGTTCAGTGGAGCGGGAGACACGAGCCAGGTGAGGGTTTCGGTGCTGAGAGGGAGACGTAGGCAGCTAGGGTTGTTCAGCGAGGAGGGGGCGAAGACTGTGAAAATCTCGGTGCAAAGGGGAGGCGAGGACTGCGGGAGAGCCGAATGAGGAGTATTCGGTGCAGAGAGGAGGCAAATGGGATGCGAGGGCTTCGATGTAGAGAGGAGGGCGTGGTCTTATTGAGAGAGAGGAAGAGGAAGTCGAATGGGGCGTTCCATCTCTGAGGGATGCGAAGCAGGCGAGCGGGATTTCATTCTGCATGAGGGAACGGGAGTCGAGCTGGGTAGAGGACTGAATGCCAGGAAGGTGAAGCCCGTTGAGTTTTATAGTCGTAATATTCAAAGTGGACGTTACGCGAGATTGGGTGGAGAATTAAATTGATTCCATTCATGGGAAAGTTTTATTTAAAAAATAATAATTTTTAATTAAATTTAATTAAGGTGAAACTGAGTGGCTGATTTGAAATTTGAAAATTCAAAATTACTTAGCTCGTGTTCAGCCCATGCCAAGCCCGAATTGAACCTAGGTTGAGCTAGAACCGCGCCCCCTAATTAAATATACATGTGCATCGATTTTCGTGTTGTTGGCTCGCGCGTGGAACCATGGCAATAAGAGTGTTCTTTCTAGCTAATGTCGGCGTCTCGAACACGTTTGCGCGGTCCGTTTCGTCATTCGGGATCATCCAGACAAGTTCATCGACGGTTTGGCCAAAAATGTGTCAAATTTTATTCTTCTTTGAATTTTGGGTTTCGTGACGGATTATTTTGAAAATTAATCTTGGTTTAATTGACGATGTAATGTGTGTGAGTGTCAGCGACGTGAGTTGTGATGTTTATGTGCATTGAATGTGTGAATTGTGGTGTTTGCAAGCATTCGATCCACGAGGGTTTACCCAAGGCCACTTGATCATATAGGAACTCATTTTCGAGCTCTCTACATGTTGGTCATTAGCTCTTACAACTAAAAGTTAAGTGTTTGGGACCACTCATGCGAGGTCTTCACAAAAATGGGTCAAGTGGTTTGAAGTTCTATGTGAGGTGCGTTCCAATACTAATCCTCTAAGATGGTTAACAAGAAACACCTAAAGCTAGACCCTAAGTCCTTGGAGGAAGAAATCAGGCCTCATTAGAAATGAGGTCAACAGTGGTATTTTCAATGAGATGATCCTAATTGCAATTATGTTGCAAAATTGCACCATCATTTGTTAATCAATTTAAATCTAGTTTTATCAATGTGAGATTTATCAACTTGTCAAACACAATAGCAATAGTTATCTCATGACCGAATACAAACTCTCGCACCATTTTTTCATTATTCACAGCGATATTTGGGGAACTTCAAAAGTGAAAACCCTAATTGAGGTTATATGGTTTGTCTCATTTATTGATGATCATACTAAAACTACTTAAATATTTCTAATGAAGGAGAAATTTGGAACAAACCAAATCTTCCAAACCTTTCATGACATGATTCAAACTCAGTTTTAATGTAAGGTTCAAAACATTAAAACCGATAATGCAAATGAATATTTTAACTTCATTCTTGAAATCCTATCTTTCAAAAAATGAAATCATTCATATGAGTTAAGTATTGATACCCCCACAAAAAAATGGGATAACTAAAAGAAAGAATAGACATCTCTTTTAAGCATCCCGCTCGATTATGATTTCTTATCTTTTTTTTCAAATACCTTTGGAGGGAAGCAGTTCATATTGCAACAATCTTAGTAATTGAATGCCTATCCGGTACTTAACTTTAGAATATCACTTCAAATTTTGATGGTTACGTAGCCTCACATCAAATCCTTTTTTTACTATACCACTTAAAATCTTTGGGTTTGCATCTTCTGTTCATATTCATTCCCCAACTCGTACCAAACTTGACCCTAAATTTATCAAATGTGTTTTCCTTGGATATGCCTACAACTAAAAGGGGTGTAAGTATTACTCTACTGTTACCATAAAATACTACAATTCTATAAATGTTGTGTTTTTCAAAATTTAACCCAACTACCCCAAATTTAATGTACTGGGGGTGAGTGCAAATAAACAACAATTTTGGACACTTGATGACATATATACAACATCCCAACTTCCTCTTCTTAATCATCCACCTAACCCTCATACCCTTGTTCAAAATATACAACCAACCCAACCTAAAGTCCATTGTGTGCACACAAGAAGTAAGAAAAATCTTGAGCAGGTGGAAGACAATTTGCAAAGACATAACCACTCCAACCAAAACTCGAGTCCACATTTACCTGAAATTTTTGGTGAGGATGAGTTAAGTACACATGAGTTATCACCTTGCTCTTCTAATGTTCATGATAAGAAAAGTTGTCTAAGATACCCAATTCAGAAGTATGCAACATATGGAAAGCTATCCTCAGCTTATAAAGTGTTTGTATTTAACCTTATGGTATGTAGATTACTAAATTTGTTCACAAAGCTATTGAAATTTTAGAATAAAGGAAAGCAGTTGAAGTGGAGATTCGAGCATTAAAACATGATAACATATGATTTTTACTAAAGTCACTCTGGATAGAAAATCAATTGAATGCAAATGGGTATTCAACATCAAATACAAAGCTGATATGGGTATTAAGAGATTCAAAATTAAACTTGTTGCAAAAGGTTTCCCATATACCTACGGGACTGACTATCATTAGACCTCCGCACTATTTATCAAATTGAACACTATCAAAGTTTTCGTTTCAGTAGCAATCAACCCCTCTTAGGATCGCATCGACTTCACATAAAAATGTCATCCTAAATAGGGATCCGGAAGAAGTATACATAGAGATACCACCAGAACATCAAAATAATTCCAACAAACATTTAGTATGCAAACTCGGAAAGTCTCTCTATATACATAAGCAATTACCAAGGGCGTGGTTTTACGATTTATTATATCTATAAAATCTAATTGATATTCTAGTCAATTTGATCACACATTATTCATAAAATACACTTAGNATCGTTTCAGTAGCAATCAACCCCCCTTAGGATTGCATCGACTTCACATAAAAATGTCATCCTAAATGGGGATCTGGAAGAAGTATACATAGAGATACCACCTGGACATCAAAATAATTCCAACAAACATTTAGTATGCAAACTCGGAAAGTCTCTATATATACTTAAGCAATTACCAAGGGCGTGGTTTTACGGTTTATTATATCTATAAAATCTAATTGATATTCTAGTCAATTTGATCACACACTATTCATAAAATACACTTGGTGAGATAATATTGCAAAATTGGTCGTATATCTGGATGATATGATTCTTAATGGTGATGATGAAAGAGAATTTCTTAAAATCAAAGAAATGATTGTCGCTAAGTTTGAAATTAAAATCCTAGAAAACATGAGATAATTTTAACGCATGGAGGCAACAAGGTTCAAGAAAAACATTGTTATATCCATGATTTAGAAAATCGGACCGAGCCGGTCGGTTCAACCGGTTCGACGGTGAACCAGCCAGTGGTCCGGTACGGGTTGGCTTAATAACCAACCCAGCATCAAACTGGATTGAAACGATTCAAACCGGCCTAAAACCGGTAAAAACCAGAAAAATCCGGTCGGTTTAACCTCTAAACTAGCCACAACAAATATGAATATTTTATTTTAAAGGCAGAGAGCCCATATGTCATTGCAGTAGCTATCCTAGACTACCATATTTTTCAATATAAATGAAAGGTGAAACTCAAGATTTAAAAGTGTGGGAATAAACTATAAAAGCTAAAACAATGTAATAATATGTTTCTTTGACCATATTTGCGAGCACAAATTTTTTTTTTCTTTTTTTTTTAAATTAGGAAACCGTGAAAAACAAATAGCAAAATATTATAATTAATTAATCAATATATATATTTATTAATGGATTTAATGCTATATGTGAGTTTCAATTTACGGTTGGCTTATGAAATTTTGGAAGATTTACCTGCATACCACTCGATTGTCTATTCACATTTCTACACCTAAAGTTTAATTTTTACAAACACATCACCTTAATTGTGAATGAAAAGGTGAATTTCGATTTTTAAAATTTAAAAAAACAATACTTTTGATGTGATATAAAAGATTTCGGTAGTATAAATGTAAAAAACAAAGAATAGGTGTTGGATATTTAAGTGTACAAAACATGGGTGGTATGTATGTAAATGTCCCTAAAATTTTTTAAAAATTATTATAGTGTGATTCTTATATTTCATAATTAATTTTTTTTAAATTAGTTGTTATTAACTTTTAAAATAACATGCTAAATATATTATGATATTGGTTATTTAAATACTAAGATATTTATTTTATATTTCACAAACAATTTTTTAAATTACATCATTTTTGTCCCATCTAAATAAATTTATAATTGAGTGAATCATCCAGTTCAATCCCGATTCAACCTTTGAACCTTGGACCTCTCATTTTATCGATTCAATGTTTGTCCGGTTTTCTAAACCTTGGTAATAATATCACAGAGAAAATGCATTTGAAATTTAATAAAGGAAACATGGATGATTGGAAGTAAGTATGTCAATACTCCAATAGAAACCAACAAGAAGTCTAATAGGGAAGAAGAAAGTATATTGTGGATAAAGGAATAAATCAAAATTTGATAGGAAAACTCATCTATTTGCTACATACTATGTCACATATTGTATAATTAGTCAGAATTGTAAGTCAACACAAAAATAACAAATGAAAAGCATTTGGAGATGGTGCACAAAATTACGAGATTTATAAAGAAGTCTCCTGGTTATAGATTTTTTTTTTCAAAATACAAGAAACAAAGAGGTAGAAATCTACACTGATGCAAGTTGGGCTAGGAAACTCACTAACAGAGGATCCACCGTCCACAACAGGATACTACTTCTATGTAAGGAAAAATTTGGTTGTATGGAGAAGAAGTAATTTATTTCTAGAAACAGTGCAGAATTAGAATATAGAGCACTCAACTTCAAAATATGTGAAGGGATCCAGATTTAGAAATTATTAAGGGAATTAAGGTGTACCTCCAATAAGCCTATACATATATTTTGTGACAGTTGAGCAACTATCAATATTGCCAAAAATCTGGAGCATCATAAAAAGACCAAGCATATTAAAGTTGATAAGTAATTTATTTCTGCAACGGTCGCTTGCCCCTACCAACCACTGCTACTGTCCCAGATTTCTTCTCAGATGTCTTCAATGGCTCTAGCTTCCCAGTTTTCTCAAGAAAACCAATATGTTTCACTTCTTCTTGAAGATTCCCAACTTTTTTAAGCAGCTTCTCGAATGTCTTAATGGTGAATCCCTTGAGTAAGAAACCCACTGGACCATGGATGTTCTTTAGAAGGATTTCGACTGCGTGCTGCTCTTGGAGTTGTGACTCACAGCTCATGCTCAAAATCCTCCATCGCAAAATGTAATCCATCAATGTTTCGGCTGGCTTCTGTTGCTCGACCACAAGATCACCGACGGTGATATGGTGCCTAGCCCCAGCAAACCGTTTAGCAAAGAGGTCTTCCAATTCCGAAAATGTTTTTATTGAGCCATTGGATAGTTCAGCGTACCAGTCAAAAACGATTCCCGAAAGACTGCTCACAAATTGACGACACAGCAACGCATCACTATCCCCCGCGTTGCCACAACTTACTCGGGAGTGTGCAACATGCTGACGGGGATTTCCCGTTCCATAAAATGTCTTGAACAATGGTGGAATAAAACCTTCAGGGTATTGAACATTATCAAATTCTTTAGGATAGGGCCTACCCTTTAGAATCAATCCCCCTCCTTTTGATTGAGTCAGAGCTTTTCTCACCTGTTGTTCCACCATTTGGTTAATGTCTTTTTCTGATATTGATTCATCAATTGAGTATTTCTTCGGTTGATCATCTTCATCGACCGAAGTGAATTCATTCTTATCATCGACGATTTGGACGTTTTCTGAATGGCTTGCCCCTGGGGGNATGGATTTAATGCTATATGTGAGTTTCAATCTACGATTGGCTTATGAAATTTTGGAAGACTTACTTGCATACCACTCGATTGTCTATTCACATTTCTAACACCTAAAGTTTAATTTTTACAAACACATCACCTTAATTGTGAATGAAAAGGTGAATTTCGATTTTTAAAATTTAAAAAAGCAATACTTTTGATGTGATATAAAAGATTTTGGTAGTATAAATGTAAAAAGCAAAGAATAGGTGTTGGATATTTACGTGTATAAAACATGGGTGGTATGTATGTAAATGTCCCTAAATTTTTTTAAAAGTTATTATAGTGTGATTCTTATATTTCATATTTATTTTTTTTTTAAATTAGTTGTTACTAACTTTTAAAATAACAGGCTAAATATATTATGATATTGGTTATTTAAATACTAAGATATTTATTTTATATTTCACAAACAATTTTTTAAATTACATCATTTTTGTCACATCTAAATAAATTTATAATTGAGTAAATCATCCGGTTCAATCCCAATTCAACCTTTGAACCTTGGACCTCTCATTTTATCGATTCAATGTCCGTCCGGTTTTCTAAACCTTGGTAATAATATCACAGAGAAAATGCATTTGAAATTTAATAAAGGAAACATGGATGATTGGAAGTAAGTATGTCAATACTCCAATAGAAACCAACAAGAAGTCTAATAGGGAAGAAGAAAGTATATTGTGGATAAAGAAATATACCAAAATTTGATAGGAAAACTCATCTATCTGCTACATACTATGCCAGATATTGTATAATCAGTCAGAATTGTGGGTCAACACAAAAATAACTCAAATGAAAAGCATTTGGAGATGGTGCACAAAATTACGAGATTTATAAAGAAGTCTCCTGGTTATAGATTTTTTTTTCAAAATCCAAGAAACAAAGAAATAGAAATCTACACTGATGCAAGTTGGGCTAGGAAACTCACTAACAGAGGATCCACCGTCCACAACAAGATACTATTTCTATGTAAGGAAAAATTTGGTTATATGGAGAAGTAATTTATTTCTAGAAACAATGCAGAATTAGAATATAGAGCACTCAACTTGAGAATATGTGAAGGGATCCGGATTTAGAAATTATTAAGGGAATTGAGGTGTACCTCCAATAAGTCTACACATATATTTTGTGACAGTTGAGCAACTATCAGTATTGCCAAAAATCTGGTGCATCATAAAAAGACCAAGCATATTAAAGTTGATAAACAATTTATTTCTGAAAAGGTTAATGGTGAAATTACATAGCTAAGTTACATCCCAACAAGCTAACAAGTTGTTAATGTCTTCACCAAATCTCTTCATTTAAGTTCATTCTCAGAGTTCAATACCAAATTTGGTATCTACAACATCTACGACCCAACTTGCCGGGTAGTGTGGAAAATCAGGAAATAGCAGGTTATTTCTTTGGGTGGGTCGGTTGGCCAACCACCTATCATGAAAGATTGAATTGGGAGATAAGCAGAAAATTCTTTATGTAGTTTTATTCTCTTCCTTCTTATGTTTTTGTTATTTTTATTTCAGAATAATTTCCTTTCCACATTTAGATTAAATATATTTGATAAGTTCGTAAATTAGGAGTGATTGGTTTTCTTATATATACATATATACATATATATATATACATATATATATATATACATATATATANGTTAATGTAGTGGCGGTGAATCCAGTGCCAGAAGCAGAAACAGCTCTGGGAGCGATCTCTACACCCCTAGTGGCAGACTTTACAGCAACAGCAGAATTCTTTTCAATCAACACCCTCTTCAGAGGGGGAATTTCATTAACAGAATTGATATTAAACTCAACCACAGGCTCGACAGATTTATCCATTTCAGGCTTAATGACGGCAACAACAACATTCCCAAACTTGGCTTCAATATCATTGAATCCTTCTCCAAATTTAATGACCGCCAAGTCTGACAGCTCACTCTGGCTAACAACAAACTCCTCTCCAGTGGCGAAAGAAAAGATCAACTTTGGTGAAGACATTCTTTCTGTCATTTGAAAAATTTTCTGAAAATTAGTGATGTCCAATGTCTTGCAATTTCAGCAGTAGTACTCAAGTTAACGCACTTGTCTTATGAACTGGGTATCCTTTAAAATTTATCCATGTGAATTTGGCACCAATTTGTGAATTGCTTTGTTTTGGTATTGGGTTTTGAGATTTCAATATTGTCGAGAAAAGTTGAAAATGAATTTGACGTGACTTGTAAAAAGGATAAGCAAATTTCAGAAGAGGAATGAAGTAATTATGAGGCATAAGAGCTAGCCCAAAATAGGAAATGATATATTCCACATTGGACCGACCCCGACCTCAACACACCACACCTATTAGGGGTCCACCCCACTAAATCTTAGGGTCCTGGACATTTCCACTTAAAGATGGTTAAGCAAATGGTCTTGGACTCCAAGAAGTGTTGACTGTACTGACTCAAGGAAGAAATGAGCACAGTAAGTCAACGGAAGAATGGTAGTCTGGTCCATGAGGGACATGGACACACCACCAATGTTTGAAAAGAAAACCACATGATCAAAGATGGAGAGAGGAACCAGTCCTCAGCGAAGTCGTCAGAATTTGTCGGCCGTTTTTTTTTATCTTACATCTTTAAAATCTTTCATTTAGTTTAACTTTATAACTTCAAATAATTTTATGATTTAAAAAAAGTAATAATTTTGTGATTTTCAAAATAATTGAAATATGAATATGACCCTTTTTATTAAAAAAATAACATTTTAATTATAAAATAGAGTGAGACCAAACGAGTCTCACTTTTTAAATAATTTAGATGATTGAATACAATACTACAAATAATACACTTATCCCGAAGAATAAATATATCACTTGTAATAGGGATTCAATCACCTAGACTAAAAAAAATTGTGACATCCGTTTTGATCTGCGAAATATTTTATAAAAAGGCCAACAAGTTCTCCTATCTAATATAAAAATTAGATAGGGTTTATTTTATCTGGGTTTCTGGTTCCCTACAAAAGCAAGCCCCTATAGTTAATTACATCTTAAATGATCGAAATTACTTAAGAAAACTCTCGATTAAGAGGCAAGTCCCTATAGTTAATTACATCTTAAATGATCGAAATCACTTAAGAAAACTCTCGATTAAGATCAAGTGGTTTTGCTTTCAAGATTTCAAAGTTTAGGTTTTACGATTGGGACATGAAAAAATCAAATGGGAATGGTTCAAAATGTGAACAATTATTCAAAGAATTCAAAGGAAGGAAGAAAATCAAATGGTTTTGTTTTCAGGATTTCAAAGTTTAGGTTTTCACGATTGGACATGGGAAAATCAAATGGGAATGGCTTCAAAATAGGAACATTATTTAAAAGAATTCAAATGAAAGAAAAGTAGGGGATATCACAGATCTAGGGAAAACCCTAGTGACCTCCCCCAAAGGGAAGAAAAGTAGGGGACATACAGATCCAGGAGAAACCCCAAAGATGTCTCAACTATCCTATTGTTCGATTTTATGTCTTTGAAATAATATTTATTTGATATTTCAATCCTGTAAATTATTTAAGATTTAGGACTTATGTTTGCACAACGTCAGACTGTGCAAATAGCCTAAAAGATGGGAGGATTTACTCGTACTGAACGGTAACCTCGGAATCCTAATGCGTTAGGACTTATAATTACACAACAGAGTTGTGCAAAAAGCCCAAAGAAATGATCCTATGGGTTGTTATTTAAACTAAAGATAATAATAGGTGACGTGAATGTGTTCATGTGACGTGAAGATGTTTCGTTGCTGCAGATCCACCTGAAAATTGTTCCTCGTCGCGCTGCCCACGATATTCGCTCCAAACTCCTCGTAGTAGCACCTCCTGGTTTAGTTTTAGTTTTGAACATGCTCNGCTAAGCACTGGTGTAGTTGTGTAGAAGTCAGATGAAGCAACTGGATTAGCTGAAATCATATTGATAGAACCTCTTTCAGGCTATGTCAAATACTCTTTCGAAATTATTATTCTTCCATTTTTGAAATTCTTTTCAAGTCATTCTTTGAAGCTGATACAATTTTCTATAGTATGTCCGAGCAGTCTATGGTAAGGACAGTAGTTGGGATGATCTTTCATATCGACTTCCTCCGATCTCTTTGGCTCTCGTAATCTGAATTTGGAATTTTTAATCAAATCCTGAAATATCTTTGTTACAGCTTCTTTTCAAAAAGAATATACTTTGTTCACTCCTGTTATCATCTCAGATTTTCCTTCGAATGTCGTCACCAGCCTTGGATCATTATTGAAAGATGGTGGCGGTGATGTGGTAACATCCCCATAAACTCCAACCTCTCCGTAGGTGGCAGGCAACTGGTGGAACTTATTCCTCATGCAT
>JXCR01080018.1:9207-21976 GCA_002079205.1 Phalaenopsis hybrid cultivar
CTCCCAGCCTAGCCACGGATTCAATAAACAAGCATAAGATTAGTCAATGTTCTTTATGTCTGGACCAAAGGGTAAAGAATAGAATTGCTCATATTTGACACATACCATATTTAATGCATCTCATTCCTTTACATTATCCAATTCATTACATAAGAATAGTAGTTTTTAATATCTCAAAATTCTCCAAACCCATTCATCCAAAAAGGGTTATCTTTAGAATTAATATTTGCGTTTAGTTATAGTTACTATCTTTACATTTAACACTTGCATTTAGGAGTAGTTGCTAGATAAAACATCATTTTAATCGACATTCCAAACTAAGGACTAATTGTAGTAGACTAGGATTTGACTAAAGACCTCTTGCCTCGCTTCCCTGTGGGATCGATAAACGGGACTCCACTAGAGCCCTGTATTACTTGAACGATACATATACTTACGTTTGAAATTGTGACTTTACAAAATCATTATAAATATATAAATCTGGGTTCATAAATTTGTGCATATTAAAAGTTGCATCAAGTTTTTGGCGTCATTACCGGGGGTTTAAATCTTCTAGTAGTGGTGTCAAATTCTTGTATTTTTAAGCATATATAAAGTCGTTGTCACTGCCGAGTCAGACGGCGATGCCGAACCAAAGCGCAACGTGTGGCGCTTCGGAGAAGACGAGGATGACGCAACATGTGACTGGGATAAATAGAAAAATAGCCTTTTTAGGATTTAAATAAATCTCAAAACCTTAAAAATTCATATCTTTGCATAGAAAAATCACAAAAATAATTTAAAAATACTCTCTTGCTCAGTGAACAAAGCAAAATAATATGGACTAAAAATAAAAATTATTTGTTGACTCTTTAATTTTTAATTAATTAAATGGCTTCTGTGGTATTTCAATTCATTATGACAAAGTATTGCTTACCGTAGCTTGAAATTTTGAGGGTTTGTTCCTCATGTCAGAGGGTATGTTCTCTGATTTTTCTAAGGTCAGAGGACATCTCCGTGCTTCTAACCATGATTTTCAAGCTCAGATGGTTGTTTTAACTTAATTTAATTATAAAATTAAAATATAACTTGGAAAATTATGGTAAAAATTGTAGTAGCTTTCTTGTGGTTAGAAAAGCTTAGGAAAAATATCACGATGGCTTGAATAATTTTGTACATTTATGTATTTATTAAAGTGCGTATATATTGTAATAATTTATGTAAATTAAATACTAAACAAAAACTGACAAAATTAATTCCATGTTATGTGTAAAAATCATGTTAACACACTGTAAAAATGTGAAAGTTATTTGATCAAGTTTAAGCAATAAAGTTGATTTTTAAAAAACATTGTATTATTGTACAAAAATAATTATATTAAATTAAATACATTTAGAAAAATTATGAAAAGTAGTTTTCTAAGTTCTTTGTAATAGAGCACTTAGGAAAAATAAAATTTATTTTTGATTAAATACTTGATTTTTTAGTTATATTTTAAATTAAAAAATAATTAAAAATAATTAAAAATTTCAAAAATACAAAAATATTTTAAAATATTCCTAATGGTTCCTTGATCACTTAGGACTCATTAAAATATTTTTCCTAATTTTTCTAAGTTAAAAATAAATTTTTAAAGGCCCAAAAATGTAATTTCCTATTTTCCTCATTAAAAAAATTATAATAAATACAACTATAAAATTTGTTTCTCTGAGTTCTCTGGACTCAGAGAGGTTTAATAAAAATAAAAAAGTAATTTTTTATAAATAAAACATATTTTCCATTCAAATTAAATCATTAAATTATTAAATAACTACAAAATTAAATAAAAAATTTAATTAAAAAAAATCATGAAATTTTGTCTAAGTGCTTCTCTAACTTAAGGAAACCTCTAATAATTCCTCCATAAACCAATAAATTTATTTTGATCATTTAAGTAAATTATTAATTTTGAAAATCCTATTTTCCAAGTTAAAATGATTATTTAAATTAAACTAAAATTTGAAACCCACATTTTCTCCTCTGATACTTCAATTGCTCTAGGAACAGGGTACTCTAAAATCTTTAAAGTCATTTGAATTATGTTTAATGAGTTATGAAGTGAAGAGTCCCAAGGGTAAAGTGGTAATTCTAGGTTTTTGGTATCTCAATCAAAATTTAGGATTAATTAAAGGGAAAATAGGTAATTTTGATCCTAATAAATATGTTTGGATGATTGAAACATAATGGGTAAAAGGTAGAAACCAACTTGCCACATTTCCGTGATAAGAATAAAATTATAAATTGCTAAATCATCAAGATTTGAAGTTAATAAAAATCAAATGATTTCCAAGTGATGGGCTTAAACTAGAGAGATGATGTTTCTCTTATGATTAAGTCCACAATTAATGATGACCTGACTTCTTTTAATCAAAACCCATATCACCTAAATTAAAATTCTAACTTTTGCTAATCTTTATCCCATTAGATTTATTAAGGGACTTGGTAGTGATCTAGGCTTGATTTTAAAACTTATTTGATGGGATTTAGAAGATAGCATGATTGATGATTAACACTATCAGCCCAACTTTAGTGATGAGTACAAAAGTCCTTAATGACTGGAACTTGCCTCAGGGGCATTCACCTACATAACTTTTAAGTAAAATAACAACTGGTCAATTGAGTACCCCGTCCTCAAGATGGTTAAAACGTCAAGATTCATCGAGTAATGGCGTAATTTTAGTTTGACCTCGATGATTAATGGAATAATATGATAAGTTCAGAATGAACTCGAATGCTTCAAGAGATCTTTAAAGCAGTCTGGGGTCACTCTATGAACACTTTGGAATCTCTTGGATATTTTGAAGGACAAATTGAACTTGCTATATTTGTTCTAAAATCATCCACTAAAATCCTCCGGGACTCGATAAGTCATAGATTGGGGTTTGTTAGATTCATCTTCAACTATTCTTGTTTTAATTTTTCCGCAATGTTATAACTGCTTGTTCGTGTACTTTAATTTCTTGCAAAATCAAAATAACTTTTAAAAAATTAATCAACATTTTCAAAAATCTAAAACAAATTGTTTTAAAGGTAATCGTAAGTGCTTTGAAATTTCACTAAACTTAAAACGTCATTTTGAATTTACGGGAGTCCCTCGGAGGAGGTATCCCACGATTTCTAAGGAGATCTCTCCAGTTTAAATGGGTTTCATAACTCATTTAAGCTAAGCAAATTTAAAAGAAAATAGTGATACCATAACGAGGGAACCACAGGATCCTAACCGGTGTCGCTCTAATCAACTTTAACATCTCCTTTGACATTTAAAGAATCATAACCTTAGGAAACACTTGATTTGACATCAGGGCTTAACAAATTAGAAAACTTAAACTCGCTACGACAAGGAGCTTGGAGTTAGCATTGTGGGCAACACGATCATCTTCAACAACAAAACATGTCTACACCAGCTAAACCATTCCTTAGGGTTAAACAACCGAGCCATAGAATTTTGTGGTTGTTTGCCTAGTGCGACATAAATCCTCAACTCATCTTTAGAACTTTGTATAGTTATGCTATATAATTTAAGCCCTAACTCGCCCTAAGATTCTGAGGTTGTGATTCATCATGACCTAAATCCTCATATTTTTTAGGCTATTTGTATGACCGTCTCACATGAATGTAAGCCTTAATTAATAAAATTGACAAGATGAAATAATTAAATGATTCTTCTAAAAATCAAAGCCAAACCATATGATAGCTTGATAAGCCACTGAAGTTCTTCTCAGGATCTGTGATATCCCTTAGTTCTTCTTCCTTTGGATTCCAAAAATAAAATGTTCAAAATTTAAGACATTCCCCTTTCACTCCTCTTTGTCCGATCTCTTCAAAAAGTTCTACCCTTTGAAATTCTTGAAGAAAATATCCCCTGATTTTTATGGAGAGTTTTCTTAGGTGACTTCAGTTATCTAAGATGCAATTAACTATAAGGGCTTACCTTTATATGAAGCTTTCAAGAACCCAGCTTAATATAAATCCTATTTAATTTTTTGTGTTGAATAGGGAAAATTGGCAGTCAACATAAAAAAATGGTTTTTCACAGACTTAAATGGGTGTCATAAATTTTTTGGTTTATTTAATCGAGTCTTACTAGTAAGTATTGTGTCTACCCTTCGGGATGGATGCATTGCTTGAGGTATTAGGCTCGTTTATTTAAATTATTGAGGATTCGGTCTTATATTTTCAATACTATTTTTCACAAATCATATATATAAAAATTAAAATAAACCGGGTGTCAGGAGTTCCGACAACCGATAATTTCCAATTTGGCGACTGACATGTTCAAGTGTGATGTGGTGATTAAAGTTGATTAGAGCGACACTGGTTAGGATCCCACGGTTCCCTCGCTCCGGTACCACCATTTTCTTTTAAATTTACTTAGTCTAAATGAGTTGTTAAGCTCATTCAAATTAGGGAGATCTCATTAGCAACCGTAGGTTACCTCATCCGAGAGACTCCCGTAAATTCAAAAGAACGTATTATGATTGTTCATTTTGTTTTAAAAATGTTGTTTTAGTTTAATTTTGAAAAAGGTTTATCTTAATTTTGAAAAATTGTTATTTCGGGTTTTTTGAAAAATATCTGAATCAAGCATACATAATACATTAAAGCGATAATAAATTGCATAAATAAAATGACAATAAATAAACTGTAAGTGCGTACTTGTTATCTTCCCGCTGCTTCTGCTAAAATGTTAACATCCATAAACATAGGATGTCATTTTTGATGAGGCCTAATTCTCTTCTTTAAAAAACTAGGATCTAGCCATAAGATTTTTTTGTTGACTATCAATAAGGAATAATGATTGAACCTACCCCCATAAAAATTCCAAACACTTCTTAATCTTCTGTGAAGTCTCACATGGGTGGTCATAAGCCCTCATTTGTCACTTGAGATGGCTAAGACCAACATGTGAAGACCCAAGAGTGAGTTCCCATAGAATCAGTTGGTCTTAGGGTAGTCCTGGGTGGCTTGGTCTTGGACACATTTGAAATCTCCAAATTCCCTAACGCGCCTGAAACATCCATCTTAAATTGGCATATCTTCCCCTTGGAGTCCATGGCTAGTCCTTAAACTCGTTTCAAGACTCATGTGGGTGGTTGTAAGTCCCTAACCCTTGGTTAGGATGACTGAGATCAACATGTGGAGGCTCCAAAATGAGTTCTCAAGGACCATATGGCTTTGAGGAGGCTTTACATGACTTGCATGGCCATATCATCCAATCAACCCTAAATCCACCAGAATTTGTCAAATGACTGAAATACCCCCAAATCCTTAAAAATACCTAAAAATGTCCAAATACCCAAACCTTCACCAAAATCTTTTTGAAATTCTCCAATTTACCAAACTATTCCAAAATTACCAAAATTGCCCAAAATGCCTAAAATTCATCAAAATTCCCAAATTGACCCTAATTTCCGCCAAGTCCATTTCAAATCCTCTTGATGCAAAATCCAAATCCAAGTCCACCAAAATTAAATCCCAGATCCATACCTATCTAAGGTCAAATTCAAATAAACCCAAATCAACCCCAAAGCCAAAATCCATCAAATTTGAGCCTACACGACAAATTCAATTTCACCAAATCAATGCTCCAAATTTCATCATGACAATTCCCATATTCCACAAAGCCCATCATGAATAACTTAAATCAAAATTCAAACCCAAATCAATTACCCATAATCCATTTTTTAAAAGCCCACCAAAACCAAGCCCAATTTCTAATTCTTTTGAAATCAAAAGCCCACATGATAAATTCCTTATTATCATCATCCATTCAATCAAAATCAAACCTTAAGCTTTAATTTCATAATCAAATCACCCAAATTTGTATTTACACTAATACTACAAAAAATCCTCAAAATTGCTAAAATCCCTCCTCATAAAAGTTAATTAAGCCACATGCAAGCCATAAAGTCTTCTCCAAGCCATATATGAGCCATATGAGCCATGGAAAGTCCATAATACCTTAAGTGACAAAAGGAGGACATGCTTTCAAGGCCCCCAAGCTTTGCCTCACCTTCCCATGCTTCATGACAATCCTAAATTCAAACCCTAACCTCTTGGATATGACTCTTTGGACTGAACCCAAAGACCAAGAAGACCACGCCAGCCACCATGGGGAGGTAGAACAAGTCATTTCCAAGGGCTAAACCCAAGTCAACCCCAAAAGAGACGTAAACCCCATTCATCTTTAATCCACCCTTGGTCACTTGGCACAACCTAATTGCCTCCACATTTCTTCATCCCTGACCTCCTCGAGCCACCTATCTGCCACACTTGGACTAGCCAACCGCCTTAGTCGCTGAAAAACACCAAACCTTAGAGGTCACTCATGGGCAAAAATCCAAATTCTGCCCATCCAATGTGGCTCACTCCCATTGGATTATTGCCCCCTTCTCCCCTTTATTTAGGCAACACTTTGCACCCACTGGCCAACACAATTAAAGCCCCCTTCTTTGCATATAAAAACACCACCACCTCACAACCAAAAAGAGGTGATGCACAAACCTTGGCAAAGACCTGCCAAAATTGCTCCAAAGCATTCCCTTAGCCTTACGAAGCTCATCCCCACTGTTTTCCAGCCCTCAAACTGGGCCCAAAATTTTAATTTCTCAATTTAAAACCATGACATTTTTGCCCATTCCGCCAAACTCCATTAAGGTCAAATTGAGCCTTCCAAAGGCTTCACCACATCCTAAAATCACTTCCCAAATAAAAATCCCCCATTTCCAAGCTCTCTAACCTTGTCCAAGACCAAACCCGATACACCCTTTGATCTAGATCATACCTATAACCCATAACATCTTAAATTCACACTTTGAGGAGGTTCGTGAGGTCAAGGTAATTGTATTCAGCCAACCCAATGGAGGCCTCACCTTTTGGGTAAAGGTACAACCAAAAATCCCTAATTTTTTGCCTCATTTTGGAGCTTTGTGAAAGAAATGTGTATTTCATACATATTTAATCGTATAGGCAGGTTCGACTCACTTAGATGAAGGTGTAGGAACAAACCACACTTAATTTCATTATGCATTGAGCGAGTTCTTAGGGTTAGAAGTTAGACGGTTCTCAGGTGTGAAGGATCAGAGATGATGAAAGAATGTCATCCGTTTCCACGTGTATTGAATGGACGACCGAGATGGAGTCGGAAGAGGCTACGAGACACTAACCGCAGGCTAACAAGGTGACTGAGGTGTAAAGTGCGACTAATTGTAGCATGCCAGGTGAGTGTTCGGAGTTGTCAAGGTTGACAGGGCGCCAAGTTAGATAAGTAGATAAATATGATATTTTGGAAATTTTAAATACAAAAATTGATATTTACTTTAAAAATTCATATCTTGGTGTAGAAAAATCATAAAAAAAATAAAAATACACATGTGCTAAGTGAACAAAGGAAAATAACGTGGGCCAAAAATAAAAGAAATATATATTTGCCTTATATTTATTTTT
This sequence comes from Phalaenopsis hybrid cultivar, assembly GCA_002079205.1. NCBI lineage: Eukaryota > Viridiplantae > Streptophyta > Magnoliopsida > Asparagales > Orchidaceae > Phalaenopsis > Phalaenopsis hybrid cultivar. The sequence goes on from JXCR01080018.1 coordinate 16,672, forward strand.
AAATTAATTAAATATAATAAAACTTGTTTAAATCATAACTTATTAAACATTAACCAAAATAATGTGAAATTTGGAGGGCTTATTCTTCATGTGCTTAAGAGTGTTTTTTGATTTTTCCAAAGTCAGAAAACACCCCTATGATGAAAAGCCCTAATTTTCTATGACTTTTAGTATTATTTTAACTAAAAAGTTATAAAAAAAGAAATATAAAGGTCAAAAAAATATAAAATCAAGTTTGGTGGGTTCACTATGGTCAGAGAGCCTTAGGAAAAATAAAAATTAAAATAAAAAAGTTAAAAGGAATTTTTTTGTTTAAAAATTAATAAAAATTATAAAAATGTAAAGTAATTCTAAAATTCACCAAGATATCCCAAAATGAGTCAGAAAAATTATTTTTACTATGAAAGTGTATTATTTAAGCAAATAGGAATTTTTGCTTAAAATAATTATATAGAATAAAAAGAAATCATAAAATTATAAAAATTGGTTTGTATTGTTCCTTAAGAACATAGGAACTTAGGAAAAATAAAACCGATATCAAAATAAAAAGTTCATTTTTGAGCTATTTTTAAATTTAAAAATAATTAAAAATCACAAAACTATAAATATATTTCAAAATATCACAAACTATTCCCTAACTATACAAAAAAACTTAAACTTATTTTTATAAATTTTTAAAGATGTACAAATGTACTTTTAGTATTTAAATGTATTTCTCCTTATTTTTTAATAAACTAATTATAAAAATAAAAATAAAGATCATAAAAATATAAAAAAAACTTCTCTGGGTTCTTTGGAATCAGAGAGAAGATAAAAATGAATTTTTGAAAATAAAATGTATTTTCTATTTAATTATTCCTTAACATAAATTAAAATTTATTAAAATTATATTATAATTCAAAAATTGATGAAATTAGTTCCTAGAGGTCCTTTGACGTAGGTGAACCTCCAAATTTTTTTTAAGGATAGAAAAGATGTTTTGGTTAACTAATATAGTTAGCTTTGAAAATTCCTATTTTTTTATTAAAATAATTTTAAAAATTAAATAAAAATCAGAAAAATATAATTATTTTATGATGTGTAAATTAACCTATGAGTAGGGTAATATCAAAGTTTCAAAGTCTCTCGAGTTAAATTTAATGAATTATGAAGTAAAGAACCCTAGGTGTAAAATAGTAATTATTTAATTTTGAACGCTAAATTAAAATTTAGGTCAAATTAGAGGGTAAATGGGTAATGANAAATAAAAATAAAAAAAAATTTAATTATTTTTTGATGTGTAAATTAACCTATGAGTAGGGTAGTATCAAAGTTTCAAAGTCTCTCGAGTTAAATTTAATGAATTATGAAGTAAAGAACCCAAGGTGTAAAATATTAATTATTTAATTTTGAATGCTAAATTAAAATTTAGGTCAAATTAGAGGGTAAATGATAATGATTATGATAATTAACTCTCTGAGGTGATTAAAAGACAAAGAGTTAAAGGGTAGGAACAAATTCACTTCATTTTCTACAAAAGGTAAAATTGTAATTAATCAAATTGTTATGGGTTGGAAGATAATTAGGTCTTTGATGATCCTAATGTGAGGGAATTGAGTTAGGAAGGAAATAATTCACTAATTTGAAGCTCCAAATCATTGGTTAAATGATACTACAATCATGTAATAAGAATTAAGTTCATTTCATTCAATATTTTCAAAATTACAAATTTACCCATAGAGACTTAAGTGCTCGGTAGTGAACTAAGTTTAATCTAAAATCATTTAGTGAGGTTTAGAAAAGAAAAACAATCAATTACAAATACCTTTAAAAGACTAAAAGCTCTAGTTCAATAAAAAAAGATACAAAATTCCCTAATGATTAGGTTTATCCTTAAGGGTACTTATTTATAATCCTTAAATATAACATCAAATGAACTATTAGTTACCCCACTCATGGGTTAATTAAAACACTAAAGTTCATTGAGCACATGTTAAAACATCACAATTAAACCTTAACTTAATCTTAAATTGATTAATTTAACGAAGTAATAAGATCAAATGGATTGGAAATAATCAAGAAGATCCCAAAGTTATTTACGGTTATGCCCAGAACACATTTGCAAGATTTTGGATATTACGAAGGGCAATTGAACTTATTTTACTCTCTTGAAGAAAATCATCCTCTAAATTTAGAGGGACCCACCAAGATATGATTCAGGACTTATTAATTCACAGATCCAATAAAATATCTTATATTAGTTATCTTACATTTAAATATAATGCTCAAGGATTTGAGTCTTGTATAAAGTATTTAAACCCTTATGAGCAAATGAAGATATTTGTTTATTCTACATATCGATCATCGGACTAATGTAAGTGAAAGGTCAAGGTGGTGAGGGTGATGATGAAATCACTTATGTATGATAAGTGTAAGATAAGAAGTGGGATTTGGAATAGTATCTCCTACCTTGACGATCCTCAATAAGGGGAGAGCAGGATCGATGATACTATTAACCAACTTTTGATAGAAGTTGCCCCTAGCATTCTTAGGCTATCGATAGTCCTAGCCTGATTGTGATTAGCTTGTGGACTATCTCATTTTGTCAAAATACTTATATACATACAATGCAAAATAGAAATCCTTTTGTGATATGATTAATTTTACCTCCTAAGTAAACTTTACATGCATGAGAGATTAAAATGAATATTGATGAAAACTTATAAAAGTCTACGGGCTAATCATTTGGATCAAGATTAGATAATTGCCCTCCTTAGACTGTTAGATTGTCAGCTTTTATCAAAGTTTGATAATAAAGCATACAGTCCAACTCTGAGCCCCCACCTTTACTAATTTAGTACACTTAGTCTCAATCTTTCACATGTGACATCAGGTTTTGTTTTACTCGCTCGTGTTCTTCTTGTCATTAGTTTGGTTTTCTTTGCACCACACTCTTTTAAGATTTGCTTAATTGATGCACATATTTGTTGTGTAATATTTTTGTAAATATTTTTCAATATTACAAAGCACATAGGCGACAGAACTAATAATAAATATGCAATTCAATCCTAATAAAAATAACTTTAGTGAAAATAATTTTGTCTTTTAAAATTTTTAAACTGTCAAATCCCATAATAATAACTGATGTGGGATTCAAGAAAATTGATATTAAATTAATAATAATAATGCAATGTAACCCAAAAAATAATGTAACTTTAATGAAAATAATTTATCTTTAAAACCTCTTTTTTAAGTCTCTGTTCCTTTTAACATATAACGCATGTATACGTATCGTTCAAGTAATAGAGTGCTCTAATAGAGTCTTAGATATCGATCCTACAGGGAAGCTGAATATATATATAAGCTAGCTATTTATATTCTATTATAAACTAAAATAAAAATAAAGTAAAGTATGAAGTTTGAAGTTAAACTACTTAAGTGAAATGTTACTAAATATGCAGATGTACAACTATAACAAGTACATTAAACTAAATGCTAAACTTTCAAAAGTAAATTGCTAAAATAAAATAAAGGTTTTTGTTGACGAAAAATTCAAGTATGAGAAAACATCATTCCCCTTTACAATGAAAATATGGCTTGTGAAGAAATTGAAATCATTTAAAAAATATATTTAAAAAATATTTTGTGCCAAATAGGAGCAATCTTATTCTCTACCCTCTTCCGAGCGCTATAAAGAACATTGGCTAATCCAGAGTTTGGTCTTTAATTCCATGGTTAGGTTGGGAGGATACCGGCTGTCACTCTAGAGCTCCCACTACTCTCCCTCACCTGAGGGCTAACATGCTCGCATTAGTTTCCAATCAACTGAACCAAATTGGGGATTCTAATCTGTCACCTTAAAATCTTCCAATTCTACATCCAACGAAGTATATTTCCCTATTTATTTGCACCCAATCCCATGTATGAAATACTCTCCCATGAAATCAAATGTGATTCTCCCTTTGTTGTAAAAATCATATTCCCTTTTTAGAACATATATTTCTCAACACATTTTAACAATTCAATTGGCCAGATCAAAAAGTAAATGAAGATCAAAGTTCAAATCATCACAAATTATTGACATTTAAAACCGTAGAAAATAAAATCAATTCTTCACAAAACCATTTCTTCAAAGTAAGTAGAAGGATAAAAAATACTACTTAGAATTCATGAGAAGGATACGATAAAACATGAATTTCATGAATAAAAATAAGTTTACAAATAAATGAAATGAAAAATACAACTTAACTCACAATCCTTCCCAAGCAAATTTTTAGAAGTTCTCTCTAAGTCTTTCCCTTTTTACAATCACTCTCAATTCTCTCTTAGAAATGTAATGAAGAAGAAATCTCTCACCTTCCCTTAACCCTAGAAGAAAATCTCCAAGCCCTTGACTTTCTCTCTCTATCTCTTCCTCTTGCCTTTCATGTCTTAGAAGAAAATCTCTTATTCTCTCTCTCTAACTCACGCAAATTATCTCTCTCTCCCTCTCGTTACACTCTAGAAGTCCACTTCCTTTTGGGCTGCATCCTCCCAAAAAAAGTTTCAATTTCCCTCCAAAATTCAAAAGTCAAAACTTTGAATTTCAAAAGATGTGCCTCCTTGATCCAAGAGTCAAATCCCTTCAAATTGGAACCTTCCAAAGTGTCTACATGCATTGAATCACTCCATGGGGTGCTTAGAACAAGTGTCCCTTTGAAAATTCATGTAAAATTCGTCTCGAACCGCCTTAATTTGAAAATGTCGTGTTTGGTGCATCATGTGCCAGTGCTATGGATTTTGGCGCACCCTAAAATTTGCTGTTTTTCTCCAAATTTTGCTCCCTTTGCCATTTTTTCTCCAAATGCCTAAAAATGATATACCTGCAACAAAAATACAAAAATAGCTTTTTTTAAAGTGCAATATCACCAAAAATAGACATAAAAGAGTGCTTAAAATAGTATATTATTTTTGTGTATCAATAACGCAAGTATACATATCGCTCAAGTAATAAAGGGCTCTAATGGAGACTTAGATATCGATCCCACAGGGAAGTTGAAAATGCTTATGAATAAATTCTTATGTATATAATGTAAAACACAATTCAAACTTCAAAATGTAAGTATGAAATTTAAATCTAAAGTAATTGAGTGTATATTAAATAAAATGCAGTTAAAAGAACTAAGTTAACTAAATTAATTGCTAAACTTTAAAAGTAAAATTATTTAAACTAAACAAAAGTTTCTGTGACGAAGAGTTTATATTTAAGAAAACATCATTCTCCTTTACAATGAGTATATGAATTGTGAAGAAATTAAAATTATTATATATATATATATATATATAT